>VDFB02126977.1:0-14398 GCA_007258455.2 Sequoia sempervirens | reverse complement strand
CATGATATTGAATTTGATATGTGATTTTGCATCATTTTAAGAACAACACTTATCACACTAAGTTTATTAATTCCTATTGCATTGTCATTCACAAATCTTTGATAAATAATTGAAAGGAATATTAATCCATTCCTTGAACAGAAGCTAATAGTTCAACATCCATTACATAAACACATGATAATAGTACTGGCAAATGAATATAGATAATGGTGCAAATTCAAATCCATTTCTCTCTTGGTGTATTTGTTATATGAACTATGAATAAAATTATCAAGGGTTTTTTTGTTGATCTTCATTGTGTTCCAATGATGTATGGATTTTATCTTTGTTTTAATCCATAGGTACTTGTGGAACCCTTCAAATTTTTGTGTTCCACTGATTATTATTACAAAACCTAGTTTTTCTATTGATTTGGAATGTGTTGCAAGGCTTATGGTTCTAGTCGTTCTCATGTTCTAGGGTTTATGTGTGTTCTAAACCCTCTCAAAAACCCCAAGTGTCTTTTCCTCTTGCCTACATTATATTTCGCAGTTGACCGGGTTTTAAACGTTCCCGATCTCTTAAGTCATATCTTATGCCTTTGTGTCTGTTTACTCACTGGCCCCTTGAGCCTAATTTTTTTGGTTGCTACCCATAGAATCCTTATAAGTCTTTCCTTATCTTATGCGGGTCATAAAATTCTCTTAATTCTTGTTCTTTCCATAAGTTTGGGTTTTAATATTCACTCAATGTCTTTCCCATGTTATAAATCGGAAATATTTGCTAAGTCATGGCAGCACACATAATTATTTTAATCCTTTGTTATGCTTGGTGGGTCCCATTGACTACTTTCTATTGGTTTCCCTCCATCCCATGGGATTAAAATAATCAAATTAAGGAGCCAACAAGATAGCGGGTAAGTGACACCTAGCCACCCTTTTGGTAGGTCCTACCACTACTCAAAGGTACCGATGGCTAAAAGTGATCTAGTCAATGGTTATTATGGTTTCTAACAAACAAATCCTAGGTCATCCACTGCAGTACATAGGGACCCACCTTTATGTGTTTACTCAAAGGAAATGGGAGGCACCACAGCAACACTATCACCACTTTTGGTGGACTGGCTGAGAGACATAGAAATATTTGGTGAAATATTTCGACAAGTATTGAAAGAGTTAAATAGTGTGCTACTAGAGGGGTTTGTAGGCACATGCAAAATTGCTCGCAAAGATGTTATGATTGTGGTCGTCCATTAATTCCAAAGGTTATGTACTTAGGAAAACAATGTAAAAGGTAAGAGGATTGTAGATTGAAGGAGCCAGATTTAATCTGGGTCGTTCCCCACCTCCCCGTTGTCGTAAGATGCACACGCATTAAACCCAGATGGGGAGTGAGGAGGTTGACACGTAGACATTTTCAGCGCTTGTGGAGATGGTGGATCCCGCATAATGACTGGAAGATGTACTCTAATTTTCAAACTTATTTGACTGAATTTGGTCCGTCCATCAGACCATCTCACTACAAGATCAACAGTTGAGATTCAAAATTAAGATTAACAAAAAATGAGTCGTTTTGTTTGCACATGCAAACAATAATGGTAGATATGATGCCCAACTACTAAATTTATCTATTTTAAATTCATAAAAAAATTCTTTAAATCATAATTGCAAACTATTAAAGCATTATGTGCATCTAAGGAGTTCTCGTTGCAAATTTCAAGCTCATGCAATGACAAGAATTAGGGTTTTCAAAGCAACTGTAAAGCAGTAAGTAAAATTGCTATTGTGCTTCTCAATTATTTTAAAAATTGTTGAAAGTTCTTACTTTATCTTTCTATTAAATTAGAATTTTCTGGTTTTTTTCATTTCTTTTAAGGTTTGACGTTCAATGCAAACAATTAGATTATTTAGTCCTATTATTGCCTTGTGTCAAACCCATACCCTAGTTGTAAGCTTGTAATTTGCTAAGAAGTAAACCCTAGTTTGCACAAACTCTATCACTATGGCACCCAAATTGAAAGCATCTACGTCAAAAGTCCAATCTTCTTATTCAAAGCCTGCAGTGAGACCCTTGGTATAGGACTTAACCGAACAATTGGTACCCTCAACCTCTGAGAAACCAAAGGGAAAACTTATGTACCATGGCCTTGGAACTAAATTTGGTATCACCGATAGATATTGTACAATTAAAGATGCTTCCCTACCACACTTTGGATGGAGTCTTTTCCAGGGATGGTTTGGAAATAGGAGTGTTAGTATCCCTTTATGCAACCCATGGAGGTTGGACATGGGTAAATTGGTTGTTCCCAACATGTTCATAGATGTTGATCTCCTCAAAGAAATCATTGCAAACTATGACCCTCTAGTTAGGTTTGTTAGATCTCATGATGGACATAATCTGGTATGGGTAAATAAAGAGGAATTTGCATGTGTTCAAATTGAACACTTGGAGCAATGGCATGGTTAAGATTGATCAGCAGAAATTGAGGGAGGAATATTTGAAAGTAAAACACAATTTTAGGGTATTAGTGTGACAAATTTTCTAATATTAGTAGGGAAGGGAAAAGACAAAAGAAAGATTACTTTGGGACCCTCTGATGTTGAGCCCCTCCCTATCAAGTATTTCCAACCATATTCTTAGAAGACCTTTTATTCCATTTGCCAAATTCTAGGGTTTGATCCTAGTTCAAGCATGCTAATGGCCTATATGTACACATGGTTGCAAGTATTCATCAGTGCCTTTGAATAGTGGTAGGGCCCACCACAAGGGTGAATAGATCACTCACCACCATCTCAGCTGCTTGGTTTTTATTTGTTTGGGATCGTGAGGCTGGCAGAGGGAACAGTGGCTCATTTCCGTGGTTTTGGTGTGCAGATGTTGAACAGTGGATGACCGAAGTAACGTTGGAAGTCATTGGATCGGCTCTGGGGTTTTAATTCTGATCTAGTGCACTTTAATTGCTTCACGTCATATTTCTGATCCATCCTGAAATTCATCGAATGGTCATGGGTTATATTGATTTGTGCTGACATTTGGCTTCAAACATAATGAATATATTGACACTTGTCCCCATTCTAGACACTTTATGAAGGAATTTGGATGTGTGGAAATTTTTTTTAGAATAGAACAATATGTAGCATTTGATATTTTTGCCACCCACACTATGATTTATTATTGGCATACCAGTTTATTTCACCAATGAATTTTTCTATTGGTTTGAGATTATGTTTAATTTGCCAATGGTTTTTTTCCTTTATTTGAAAAAAGGTTTAATTCGCCAATGAAAATATTTTTTGGTTTATGAAAGCATTTTAAGATGTAACAAAAATATTTTATTTATTTGAAACAGTTTAGTTCACGATAGAAATATATTTGGTTTGAAAACGTATTTAATTTCCCAATGAAAATATTTTATTGGTTTGAAAAATGAGTTTTGTTCTGATAGAAAATATTTTATTAGTTTAAAAAATTACAATTAAACTAGGATTTTCACAAACTTCTAGCGATTACAAAAGATTCACCAACTGCGATTAATTTGTTTTCCAGAAAAACAAAAAAAATCACCAATAAAATTATTTTTTTTATCGGGAAGTATACAAGATTCGCTAGGATTTTACACCTTCACCGAGGGGGGGGGGTCTTAAATTTATCCCTGGTAATCTTATCAATAAAGGAAATATAAAATTCATACCTAAAACTGGTGATCCTGAGGATATTTGTAACTGGCAGCCCATCACGCTCCTCAATGTTTCCAACAAAATAATTTCCAAATCCCTTGCTTTAAAAATCCACCATCTTTTGCTTCAGATTGTGTGCCCTGAACAAACTAGTTTTATTAAACCTAGGCTCATCTTGGACAACATAATTGTTGTCTAAGAAGGCATGGAGTGGGCAATATGCTCTAATCAAAAGGCAATTTTCCTCAAAATTGATTTTTCCAAAGCTTATGACCATATAAAATGGCCCTTCATTTTAGCCATGCTTTCTACATTGGGATTTGGCCCAAATTTCATTCGTGCAATGAAATGTTCTTCTCAAAGGCTTCAACAAAATACATTAATGACCACCGGTCAATCCTTTGGTGCGTATTCCTCCATTCTTCAAGGTTGCCCTTGTCTGTATGTGGTTGTTTGGGGTTTGGCTATCTCATACGCTCATTCTATTTTCCTAGAGTTGGTTCAATGGATCTCCTTACTGAATTCACCATCTTAAGCTGGATTCAATATCACTTTGTCAATTCCTTCCTTACCTTGTTGGAAGTAGAAAATAATGTCAAAGCTGCTCTTGATTGTCTTGAGACTTTTTGCTTGGCCTCTGGTTCTGCCATTTAGTGGCACAAAACCTTGTTATATAGATAATTTGTTCTTCCTAGTCCTCTCTAGATTCATCAATATGGGTGGAAGTGGATTGATCCTAGTGAAATATTTTGATTCCTTGGCATCACTTTTACCTTCTAGGCTTCTTCTATTGATATCTAGCAAGTGGTTTTAACTCAGATTGAGCATAAATTAGCCTTCTAGATTACCAAGTTGCTCTCTCTGGCTAGTAAATTTTAGATGTGCTCCAAAATATTAGCAATGACTCATGTGTATTACTCCTCATGTTGTGCCCCTTCCAAGGCCTCTTATGCTAAGTTGGAAAAATTACTTAGAGATTTTTTTGGGCCTCTTTTGAGACTCATAGAGGCTTCCACCACATTGCCTGGGAGTTTTGTTGCCTCTCCAAAGATGAGTAGGCTTGGCTTTCTTTCCACTTAGCGGAAAGGAATTTATCTTTGTGTCAAGTGGATTATCCAAGCTCTTACTAGCAATGAAGCCTATAAAATTCTCCTCACGCATTGTATTGAAGCAAGTTATCCCACCCACAGACCTTCCTGGAAGGGAATTGGCTTTAAAACCCATCTTGTTATGAGGGAGCCAATTCAGATTTTGGGTACCTTTGTTTCCAAAAGCATTTAACATACCTGGGAGGTGGTCAAGCCTTGGCTCCGCTAGACTGGAACTAGATTTCGTGATAGGCTCTTGTTCAGTCAAAAGAATATTTGGTGGTCTCCTCTTTTTCTAATGCAGGCCAGTCATTGACCAAGCTTCCTTAGCTTAAGGCCCTCATATTCCATGAGAAGGGTATCCAAACCCTTCAAGATCTATTTCATAAACCCACCATGAGTATTTTGTCATGGGAGGATTTTCGTGACTAGTTTGGTTTTCAAAACCATGATTGTGAAACTTACGATGGCCTGGTCAGTGCCATTCCAACTAATATGCTTCATAAGGTGGGTATCCAGTCCGCCAAGCCCTAGTGGAAAGATTGGAAATGGTATCTAGACACCCATTTCATAAATTACAAGCCTCGACTTGGTTATCAATGGCTTTTACCTCATTTTCCCATGATCGACAACCTAAACTAGAGATGGCACCTCTAGTCCTTAGTGTCTATTTGGTGCAAAATATTTTTCTGCCATGTGGTCTACAATTGTTGAACCAAAGCTCATCCACTTTTCTTGGTGTAATCTTTTCCAAGGCTTACTAATGGGGTCTCGGCTTTCTCACTTGGGGGTCCAAGACCTCATTGCCCTTTTTGTGGGTAGGATGAGTTGTTTAAGCACCTCTTCTAGTTGTGTACCAGAGCTCAACAACTTTGGAATTGGATTCATGACTTCTTTTGGCCATTCTTATTAGAGCCCTTCTCCTGGCATATGGTCTTATTAGGGGACTCTCCCAGGCTCCCCACAAATTATACTTAGATTTGGCACACTTTCAAGGTGGAAATCCTCTTCAGTATTTGGAAAGATAGAAATGCTTACATATTTTCTCACAGCCAGATTGATAAATTTATTTCTTTATATTCTAAAGCTATTATTTTATCTGATGTTCTATTGTACATACAAGTGCAAGCAAAAAAAGTTGTGCTTGAAGTTTCTCACCTTCAAGAGATTTTGGAACACTAGGGAAAAGCCCCCTGCATTGTGTCTTGTGTGCCTCCCTCTCCCACTTCCTCTTGAGGCTGCTCACTTTCATGGGGCCAATGGTGAAGTGGCTCTATGAGGGATTTTCACCCTCGTTCTCAGGCTCCTCCTTGTCGTGGATCTCACCCTTGTAGGTGGTCACCCTCATAGGTGGTCACCCACTCCTCCTCCATAGGTTGAATTAGGGTGGTCGTCTAGAGGAGTGGTGGGGGGTGGAATATTAGCTTCTAGGTGACCTTTTGGTGATGCTCTTGGAGTCAGATCTGACTAGCCCACTAATACTTCTAAGTGGTGTTTGGACTTGGAAATTTCACCTTGCCATGAAGATAAAGATAAAGAAACTGAGAAGGATGACAATGGTTGGGATCCTCTTGATGTCACTCCAGACCCTATTGATGTATGGGGAAAACAAATGATAGGGACCTACCACCTTCTGCTAGCACTACTATGGCCGCTTAATGGCCTTTTTTATTGTTGTTTTTGGGTAAGTGCACAAAGTTGAGTCCACGAAACATGGAAGTTTTTTCCTTAGCCAAAAAATTGAAATTGGCTTTGATAAAATGGGATCTCAATTTTTAAAAATCGGGATCCTGAGCCTGAACACGAAATGGGATCCCGCTTTTTAAAAATTGGGATCCCGTTTCCCATAGGATCCTGAACCGATGGAGAAGGAACGGGATCTCGATTAGTACGAAACGGGATCCCGATTTGTAGAAGTCAGGATCCTCTTTTGTAGAAATCGGGATCTCATTTTATATTGCTATTTATTTAAAAAAATAGATTTCATTAAATAGCAAATGTGATCCTAAGTACAGGTGACAACGACCCCCACAAACAGCTACAGGTACCCACCCATGCCTCGTTTTTTTGTATTTTTGTATTTTTTATTGAAATTGTGAAGAGAAAATAATTGAATTTGGCATGTTTTAAATTTATTTCAGTTTTGAGCATTTTTTTTTTTTTCCTATTACGGTGAGAATGAGGTTAATTGTAAAATAGACAAAAAATGCAATGAAACACGAGATTTTTAATAGAAATGAAAATGAACCTTGGTGTGTTTTACAAAACAAAATTTAACTTTGAAATTGTTTGATTAAACAAAAAAAAATTGAATTTGAAAACCCTAATTGAAACAAAACAAAAAAATTGCATTTCAAAACCCTAGAAATTGAAATGAAATAAAAGAATTGCATTTAAAAAACCCTAATCAAGCTTTTTGAAATCCTGAATTCAAATCAAATGAAAAAAAATGAATTTGAAAACCATAGTTTGAACTTAAATGAGAAAAATTACATTAAAAACCCTAATTGCTTAGAAATTGAAACCTAAATTGAATTGGAACAATTTTTTTTGTTAAAACCCTAAATTGAAATCGAACAAATCATTTTTATTTTGAAAACTAGGTAATTTCGAGCTCAAAAAAATTCATTTGCATTGCTTGAATGTTTTAAATTTTATTTGCATTGTATGGAAAAAATGATATGTTAAACTTTAGTTTCAATGCTAAATTATAATTAGATTAGAAAACAATATGTTAAAGAATAGTTAAAATTCATAAAGTTTATCTTGATTTTTATTTGCAAATTTAGTTAGCAAATTCGTAAATCTAAGCGCGTACAATTGATTCAAATTGGCACTAACTTGCAAGTCTAAATTATTCCAAGGGCCACCCAAACTTCACCCTAAGTTTGCTAAACCATAGACCCTAAACTGTAAAAAGTAAACCCTCAACACTAAAGCATTTGAATTTTGTCTTAGGACCTTAAAATGAAATTTGGTTGCCTTAAAAAACCCTCTGTTGTCACCATTCAGTAGAGCTTTTTGTAATGTTTTCACTTATTTTCAAACACATAATATAAAACCTTTTGGTTTCTACAAGTTTATGAAGAGTGGATGATCACTCTCTATGACACTTAGACATGATCATTAGGGATCTAAATCATTGGAAGAAAACTTTATTCTATTATATCCACAAAGATAAGAGGGGCCGATTAGAGAGTGCTATGGGTAAAAGTTTATTTCGTGGACATACCTAAAATTATGTGTAGGTTCAATGTCAAGAATGGGTCCTATTTGGTAGATTTATGAAAACTATTATGAATATCTAGAATACCATAAAATATAATTATAGCAATTCCAATTGGAAACACTTACGGGTATATCATGAAATTTAAATCTAGTAAAGGTGTCTGTATATGGGAAGTTGATAATACGCGGAAATAGGTTTTTATGGGAATATATGTATTAAGAAACACATACCACATGACCTCTATAGGATTTTTAAGATGTGATCCTAGATAACAATCCACCCATCCTCAATAATAATGGATTCTTTAGCAATTAAGAGAGATTCAATAACCATAAAATTACCTATATTTTGATACTATATATATTTATGTGGAAGGATAGAAATGCATCAATAAGGAGACCAAGATGGAACCATTTAACACCTAAGGTACACCTATTACATGGGAAGGGGAGGAGGTACATGATGATAGGTTGGAGGAACTATGCTAATATTACAATAGAGATAGGATGAGGATTCATATTATGCTCCTATAAATAAGAGGTTAATTTAGAAGATTAAAAGAACTAGATAATAACAACGGAAATAATTCTATAGAGGGAGTGAGTGGGATTGTTGGAAATATACAAGGAGAGAGGTGAAGGTCCCAACACCTACATAGAGTCCTACATGAAATACACCAATCTAGGCACTTCCTAGAAGGATCTGGAGATCCATGTGAGTAGCCTCTTTTTATTTTTGTATCTTCTACATATGTATATTTATTCCTTTATTATGTGATTAAAATTATGTATGATATAACTTATTAATAAGATATTACAAGTATAATTATTAAAATATTTCATATTTATTTTGATATCCTCTAATGTAGGAGGAAATTTTTACTTGTTTTGATAGATGTATGTTATTTTTGTGATATGTATAGATTGATTCATTTTTAACATGATACTTTTTTTTATTAGAGGAGTAAACACTTTTGACCTAGAGCTAGATGGAACTAATGAGGCCATGGTATGACTAAATTTGGACCTCACAAGACATCTAGATCCCCTTAAGCCATCCTATCACCCTAAATCGTAAATCAAATTCTTAAGGGGTCCCAATATGAAATTTCTTAAGGGGATCAAAGAAGTTCTTAAAATTTGGTGAAGTTGCCCAAGGCAACCAAATTTAACAATAATAAGATCATGCAAGATTATAATATGAATGAGATTTCATGATCTAGGTTGGTCAGTGGAAACAAGAGTAGATCTTAATCAACTATTCCACAAGAAAATGTTCTTCACTAACTTGCAAGTTCATTATATTCCAATGGGCACAAAAACTTCACCCTAAGTTCTGTAAACCCTAAACCTTGAACTCTAAAATCTAAACCCTAAACACTAAACCATTCATTTTTTCCTACCTAACCTTAAAGTGAAATTTGGTTGTCTAAGGAAAATCCACCAAATTTCATTCCCTTATGCCATGTAATTTTGTCATAGGATCTTACTACATATATCCCCTTAAGTTATCCTATTACTCTAAACCCTAAAGCCATCATTTTTTCTTAGGCTCTTAATTAAATTTGGTTTCCTTAGGCAACTCCACCAAATTTCATTCCCTTATGCCATGTAATTTTGTCCTAGGATCTTACTACATGTAGATCCCCTTAATCTATCCTATTACCCTAAACCCTAAAGTCTAAAGTCTAAACCCTAAACCCTAAAGCCATAATTTTTTCTTTAAAGGCTCTTAATGAAATTTGGTTGCCTTGGGAAACTTCACCAAATTTTATTTACTTGAGCCATGTCATTTTCTCCTAGGATCTCACTAGACGTAGATCCCCTTAAGCCATCCTATCACCCTAAATCATACTTCAATTTCTTAAGGGGTCCCAATATGAAATTTCTTAAGGGGATCAAAGAAGTTCTTAAAATTTGGTGATCAAAGTTGCCCAAGGCAACCAAATTTAACAATAATAAGATCCTACAAGATTATAGTATGAATGAGATTTCATGATCTAGGTTGGTCAGTTGAAACAAGAGTAGATCTCAATCAACTATTCCACAAGAAAATGTTCTTCACTAACTTGCAAGTTCATTATATTCCAAGGGGCACCAAAACTTCACCCTAAGTTCTATAAACCCTAAACCCTGAACTCTAAAATCTAAACCCTAAACACTAAACCATTCATTTTTTCCTACCTGACCTTAAAGTGAAATTTGGTTGTCTTAGGAAAATATACAAAATTTCATTCCCTTATGCCATGTAATTTTGTCATAGGATCTTACTACATATATCCTCTTAAGTTATCCTATTACCCTAAACCCTAAACTCTAAACTCTAAACCCTAAACCCTAAAGCCATCATTTTTTCTTAGGCTCTTAATGAAATTTGGCTACGTTAGGCAACTCCACCAAATTTCATTCCCTTGTGCCATGTAATGTTTTCCTAGGATCTTACTACATGTAGATACCCTTAAGCTATCCTATTACCCTAAACCCTAAACTCTAAAGTCTAAACCCTAAACCCTAAAGCCATCATTTTTTCTTTAAAGGCTCTTAATGAAATTTGGTTGCCTTGGGAAACTTCACCAAATTTTATTCACTTGAGCCATGTCATTTTCTCCTAGGACCTCACTAGACGTAGATCCCCTTAAGTCATCTTGTCACCCTAAATCGTAATTCGATTTCTTAAGGGGTCCCAATATGCCATTTCTTAAGGGGATCAAAGAAGTTCTTAAAAATTGGTGATCAAAGTTTCCCAAAGGCAATAGAATTGCTAATAATAAGGTCTGAGTTATATGTATTGTAGTTGTTGTATTTTCATTCAAGTAAATGTGCCTTAGACATAATGGGGCTTACATATTTTATCATTTGTATTCAATTATTTAAGGCCATTTATGATGAATGGTTTAAGGGGTATTTGTTGGCTTGCATTGATAATAGAAATTCTTGATAATGGCGGGTTCGCTCAGCGCCGGTAAAGGTCCGTGGTCCGTTTCGTAATATTTGCGATGCGCCATTACTTCGCCACCACCTTCACCTCCACCTCCCACCCGCTTTCCACCACCCCCACCTCACCACCTAAAGTCATTGAACATGCTCGTTTGCAAGCACAAATAAATGCTTTTTCTAGAACCATCCAAGATCAAATCAACATTATTCAAAATGAAGAATGTGTCGCACCTCCTATGAGGATGTTTGCATCTAGGATGCAAACCCTTGTTGATGCTATCAAGGCTATGGATGGGATCGTAGATGAGCATCAACAATGGTGGGAGAGAACTTCGATTCTAATAAAAAGGAAAAAAAAAGAAATGAAGAGATCACGTTAGAGCACATGGTTTCTAAATTAAGACAATGATCTTAAATAGTTATGAATTTATAAATTTTGGTTCGGATGGATATTTTTAGTGACATGAATTTATGATTTTGGTTCTAGATGGATATTTTTAGTGACATGGATTTATGAATTTGGTGGAATTTATGAACTTATAATGAATAATATATAATAGTATATATTTTATGACTATCTACTAGACCATGATTTCTCCTGCTGAAAAATTGTAATATATATGTGTGTGTGTGTGTGTGTGTGTGTGTTAGACATAAAATAAGCTTTTGTGAATGTTTCAAGTTTATTGTTTAGTATGTATATGCATGTATTAAAAATTTGCATATATAGTTCTTAAATTTTGAAATTTGTATGTATGTACATAGTTTAGTTTAATGATCTGTACGCATGCAAATTATGCATCATATTTTTTATTTTAAATGTACATGTACATGCTAAATTTTGAATTTTTTATGGACATTGATAGGGACAGGGTTGGATTGAGACAATCACAATCTCAATGCTCCGGGTCTCACCTTTGATAACCCTTGGTGTCACCTCCTCCACCACTCAACCTGTAGGCCCTCTGCTATTAAGGAACCCCTGGTTCATATGCCAACCCTGCTATCATCTCTAGTTTGCTGCTACCAAGTCAAACTTGGTGTTCTTCCTCTCTCACTCTTCCTAGCCCTTAATCCTTTTAAAGACTAGATAGCCTCTAATGCCTCCTAACTTGTTTGTAGGGGTGTGCATAGACCTCTATGGTTTCAAAACCATCAAGGAAGGGTTCTTGTTTAACCTCCATGCTTTGATTCTCCATCGCTATCACAAAACCCTAGTCTAGGGTTTGGGAAGGGCTACTAGGATTGAGCCCCTATTAGGCCTCCTCAAACAAGAAAAATGCTTAATAATCCTCTCCTTCAATTGTTTTAGACCAAACACCCTTCTGACAACCTGGCTCAAATCCCAAGCACTAATAGATTCTTGAAGTATTGGACTCTTTTATGTCCGTACACAGGTGTACCCTGTTCTTGCAAAAACTAGGGCTTTTCTTGCCCTTTTCTTGGACTGCTTTGCTTGTTCCAACCTCCAAAGGATTAGCCAAGAACTCTGCTATCATGAGAACCTTTATGAAGGATCCTGCAAAAATTTCACACACCACTTTAACAAAAAATCATCACCCCTGCCACGTTAGGTCTGAGCAAATAACTGTCTTCCCAAGCTGGGTTTCATCAACTCGCCTAGGGAAAGACTTTAATCACGATTCCAAAACTCCTACTAACTTCTACAACTAAGATATGTACATGTAGGGATCTTGAACACATTCCCAATGAGTCCATGCTTGCTGGAACGGGAAGAATGTGGCCTAGAACCCCATTTTTACCAGTTTTAGACAAAACAACAATAAGGAAAAAAAATAGAGAATTTACAAAAATGGAAAACAATGATGAACTAGCTAACTAAAATGCCACAAGACTGATTCAAGAGACTACTCTATATGCTAATTAAGCAAACAGATGCTTTACTTAATTCATCTAACTGCTGTTCCAGACACAAGAACAAAAAAACTGTATTTTCACACCCAAAATTCACTATATTCTTGTTATTCACATGAAACTGCCAACAATCAAAGCACCCAACCTCCTTCAAAGGTTGATAGATCTCATTTTCAAACCAATGAAACCGTTAGGTTTTCTTTCCCGAGCCTAAGAATGGCCAAAAGCATGCTGTTGGAAAACACAGTGTGTTTTTCAACTTTTGTCTATTGTAGGAAAATGACCCAAACATAAGCTTCCAAAATTTATTGAACCAAACCACTCTAACCTAAGAACTAAAAATCCTCAGTCAAAATTAGGATGGTGTTCAACACCTTACAAAACACAACCAAAATGGATTGAAACTAAAAACTTCAAGACAAGCTTGCACTTTGGCAGGTGCTCCTGCACCATTCTCCCCCTCTCTGCACCAAGATCAAGGAACTTGAGGTGATATTAGTGATAGATCAATGCCTAGCTTCTTAAAGTCAGCTTCCTCAACCCAGTTAGCCTCAGATTCATGTTTGTTCCTCCACTTGACAAGGTGCTCCATGTACACCTTATGTCTTGTAGCCTTCTTCACCTTGGACTCCAAGATCTTCTCTGCCTGAGGTTTCTCCTAATTAGGAAGGGGTATATTACTGATATCCTTAAAGATCTCCTGACTGTTCTGAAATTCATCACTGACTGTCCCCTTATACCTGATCAAATCAGCAACATTAAATACTGGAGATATGCCCAAATCTGATGGTAATTCTACCTTGTATGCATTTTTCCCATACTTGGTTAACACCTTGCATGGTCCCACTCTTTTCATCTACATTTCGGTTGACATTCCCTTCTGTAACCTTGATTTTTTAAGATGGACCATAACATAGTCACCTACTGCAAATTGCACATCTCTCCTTGACACATCAACTTTATCTTTCAATTTTTGTGTTGCTGCTGTGATTATCTTCTTAACCTGCTCATGAATCTCCTTCATGTTCTGACTGAAGTCTTCTGCATGTCCACTCCTATTCTCCATTGATCCAAGGTCTCTGAGTTCACAAATGCCTCTTGGGTGCATCCCATACACCACTTCAAATGGAATTTTCCCTGTAGTTTTTTTTACACTGTCATTATAAGCATACTCAACTTGAGAAATCACCACATCCCATGTCTGTCCATATTCCTTGGTTAGACACCTTAGCAGATTACCCAACACTCTGTTAACCACCTCTGTTTGACCATCGGTTTGAGGATGGTAAGCTGGTCCAAATGACATATTTGTACCCAATCTGCTCCATAGAGTCTTCCAAAAATGACTCATGAAGTTCCGCATCCACAATGCGAGCAATGCCCAATGGTAACCCATGGATCCTTACTACAACTCCACGAAGAAAAGATGGGCAATGTAGCTAGCATCATGTGTAGTCTTGCAAGGGATAAAGTGACTCATCTTGCTAAATCTATCCACAACTACATAAATACTGTCAAACCCTGCCTTAGTCGTGGGAAGTCCTACCACAAAATCTATACTAACACACTCCCATGGTCTATTGGGAATGGGTAAAGGTTGATACAAACCCGCAT
>VDFB02126974.1:0-37021 GCA_007258455.2 Sequoia sempervirens | reverse complement strand
ATCCACCAATCCCATTTCTCTTGGAAGGAATTTGGATGCCAAAAATCAAATGCATAAAGCCAACAATCCACAAATTTTAAATGATCAACATGTCCCATCAAAAAGACATGCAAAAACAAAGAAAAATATGATCCAAAATAAAAAATATAAATCCCAAAGGATACAAAGGCCTATAAAGAAAAAATCAAAATCAAAATCTATGTGGATTCTAAAAATACTTATAGAATCAATGCATCCTAAAGAAAAATCAAAATTGGCATCCAAACTTGCTTATCCAAAAACTCCATCCAATCGTAAGTCCTTCACCCCATCTAATAATCCCTCATCACCTCCATATTTTTTGGGTCCTTATATCCCAAAATCCACATCCATTCCTCCTTCTAAATATCCAAATTCAAAAGCCACTTCTCTTTCACAACTCCACCACCCTTCAAGGTGTGTGCCAATGTCGATCTTGCCAACATTTCCATCCACTCATCCACAAGTCTTCCATCAACCCATCAATTATCCAACATCCATTTTCCATCCTTCCATCCCTCTTATCTAATACTTTGCATAATCCATATCCATCACCATGTTCTCATCCATTTCATTCCCCTTACCATCATTCTACCAATGTCTATGATCATAACTCCAATTGTCCATGGTCTAATGGAGTACATCTTCAATGGATACCATCCATGGAACTAGATCCTTGAGTCCTTGCTCTATCTCCCTATCATGCATCCACCATCTTCCAAAACAATTTATCCATATCCTTATCCTTCTCCATGCATCCTATTCCCAAAAAATTTAAAAAAGAAAAGAGAGAAAAAATAAAAAAGTAAAGAGAAATCATTCATCCAATGGTGAAAACCACTTCTTGTGGTGCCTTCGATAGGTACCATGATGAAAACCTAGAAAACGGGCATCAAGTGTAATCCATTACCCTCTTACACTCTACACTTGGAGGAAAGTTTCATCCATGCTATCATACATACCACACCCCCCTTTATCCCTCATTTCCTAGATCTATTGTCCTATCTAAATCCATTCCCCATTTTTCCTCCTTTAATCTTGACAATGCTAAGGATCTTCATATACATCATGCATTATTCCATCCTTCTTATCCTATCCATATCATTCATTCCATATCCCTCATCCAATCCAAAACCACCTTCCCTTCCCATATTTGATCTTGACGAAGAGCTTAGGGGTCAAATATCAATGCATCTATATATTATCCACTTGATCTTGATCATCCTATCCATATCCTCCATCCTATGCCCTTATCATACTTCCATCCTCATATCCTATATAATTCCTCCCCTCTTTTCACCCTTGATCTTGATAAAACTAGGGGTCAAATATCAATGCATTTATATCCTTTATGTGCTATCCTTCCATATCATACATCACTCATCATCTTCCATCCATGATTGCACTACCTCTAGTGATGAAAGGAGAATAAAAAAGGCAATATATCTCTATTGCAACAAATAACAATCATTTCATACACAAACTCATACAATCATGAAGACCAACATAGAGAAAAAATCATTAATTCAAAACTAAATCTTCTTTCATTCTCATAGAAACAATTACAATTTTTTCTCAATCCATCAAGGATTCAAATCTTCTCAATAGGCTCTTCCTGTAGCTTCCTTTTTTTCCCCCAAAACTATTCATACCTTTCCTCCAAAATCTCTACACATTTCTCTTGAACTCCACATTGTCCTCTTCTTCTTTTCATCTCAACATCTAAAAGCTATCACATTTTGTCTACCCATGCCCCCTTATTTTTCCAAATCTTATAAAATTCTTTTTGGGTTTTGTGCACCTCATTCCTAGCTTTCCATATCATTTTGAAATTCTTGATTTTGTTACTATATGAGAAAATCATGACTATTTTACTAAGATTGGGTCCCATAGTTATGACCCCAGGCCATCTTCTTCTACCCAAAATGTCATTCAAACCTTTGCCTCCTCCATTCTGGGTGTGGGATTCATGCATTCAACCCCTTAATTATTATTTTTAATTTTTTTTCCAATATTTTCCTAAATTGACATCCATTTTCTTATTCTTGCACCTCCACTACCTCTAGCACTTGCACCCAGAAAATTCCAACACTAATGGCAAACAAATTCAATTTTTTTGGGAGCTACAAATGAATAAAAATCAATTTACATTGGGCATGGGACTGTGGATCCCAAGCATAATTTTTAATTTGCAACATTTTCAATATCATTACAATTTAAATTCAAATCATATTATTGATTTATTTAAAAGGGTCACATATGAAAGAGTTGAAAACGGGAGAGGGAAAAACTAACATGCCTACAAAACCAACAACATGCCAAAAATCAAGAAAATAAAACAAATTTATTTTTGGGTGTGTAGGATTGCTTGGTACCCTTGGATGCTCCTGTATTAGACACTTGGGGTAAGTGAAATGTTCCATGAGTTAGAAACTCATGAACATTTGAAGACCATATGTTTTCTTTGGATCCACTGTTCTTCCTTATTCTTCTAAAATTTCCTCTTTCTCTCTTCCAACATCTTGCTAGAACATTCACCATCCTCCTCCAAAGATCCTTCCTTTCCTCTTATCCTCTTTTGTCAGTTTTGTCCCATCACAAATTGACCACCTCCACCAAATCTCACCAGTGGCATCCTTTATAGCTTCTACATATAAATATGCTACATCCACACACCAATTTGCAACTACATAATCCCTCTTTCTATCTTCTTGCACTAACTCTTTATGGAAATTCACATAAACTATTTCATCACACCAAGTAGAAAAATTATAATTTACTTCTTCATTGATTTGATGCTCCATGTCCACCAACATGTCCTCATTATTCTCTTTTTTTGTTGCTGCAATTTCTACCTCATCATCATCTACAATTTCTCTATGTCCTTTATCCTTTGTATTCATCTTCATCTCTTTAAGATTTAAATCTCCTCTTAACCACCTATCTATTCACTAGTAGAATTTGGTAAATAAATGACTACATGACTAAAAATTTTGGTCATGTGACTAAAAATGATTAAATTCTACTAATTTTTTGATTCACAAGTATAAATAACTAAATAAATGACTAATTTGGTCATCAGGTTAAATCACAACTAAATGACTAATATGAGACAAATAAAAATGACTAAATAAATGACTATTACTCCTTTATTCTTTTTTCTTTTGAATTTGATCATAATCCATAGAGCTTAAGCCCCCCTCATGGGACCCCTACCTAACTAGGCCATTTGGCTACCTAGGTTGCTTGGTGCACCAAAAATACCTATTGCGTGGAAGGCATTGTCTCTCAGTGCAGTCTTAAGGCCTTCACATATTTTATAAAAAATTCTAACATTTACATTAGATTTAACTTTTATTACTTATCATGTCAATGAATCTTAATGTTTTTAACTATGATTTGAAGCTAGTGTGATTTTACTATTGTGTTAGCATGCCAAATGTATCAAAGAGCAATTATGTTAAATTTCACTAATAAAATATGATTTAAACAATCCAATTGCATTTTGAGGACTATCTTGCAAACACTTTCATTTCAAAAGGTCAAGTAGTTATTTCTAGAAGCAATTAGATTCAATTTACATGGATTGTAGAAACATAATTTCTGTAAAAGTAATTATTTCTAGAAGCAACACCTTAAAAATGTAAGGTCAAGTAGTTATTTCTAGAAGCAATTAGATTCAATTTACATGGATTGTAGAAACATAATGGTCGAGGCTACTGAGAACGAAGATTTTTCCCTTAAAAAAATAACATTTTACCCTAAAAATGAAGATTGATTCAATTCTATCTTCTCTTGTTGATATACTCAACCATCTTAATAATGCAAAATAGAAATAACAATGATCGCTTTTGACACTACTACATATAAGGGGGATTTAAGACATTAATTTAAGACAAAATATTTTTTTCTTTCTTAAATATATATTTTATTTTTAAATTTCTAATTGTCTTAAATAAAGATAATAAAAAAATACCTTTCTAAAATATATATTTTTATTTCCCTCCCCTCAATTCATTTTCCCTCCCTTTTGACATGCATTTTCTTTTCCCTTCATTTTCCCTTACCCCTGTGTATACTCGTTCATGGTTGGAGATTTTGTTGAAAAATCATGATCACTGTTGCTTTCATACATTCCCACTGTCTTTAGGTATGTATTATTAATGTTCATTTTATCATAGTTTTAACACTGGATGTTGTTATCATAATGTTGTAATGATAGTGTCTTGTAATCTTTCTTACATCTCTATATTTTTAATCATATAGATAGATGACACCCTTATGAGTAGTCACTGTTGTTCGAAAACTAAGTCTAGTCTACTTTTAATAGTCCTCCTAATCCAAGGATAATTTGGTTTCAATTAGTAAATTAAAAAATCAGAGAAACCACTAATATATATTCATAGATGGATCTTCATCCTTTGTATTAATAACAACAATCTATAGCAGTAGATTTAGTTTGACATTGTCATTATACAAACAATTATTTCTATGTCAATAGCATAGGGTTTCTACACCAATTTTTAGCCATCTACAACACTAAATACCATTGAATCCCTGATTTTAAAGGTTATCACCATTGCCTAGTTTCAATAAGGTTTCATCTCTTGAAAAAATGTCTAGGGTTAAAAATTTGCATCATCATTTTAGTAGGTTTTTAGTTGATTCTTAAGTATAAGTGATATTTGTATTGAAAACTTTTCTATTGTACCTGATTTCAAATAGATAATGACATCATCTTGTTGACAATTTTCATACACCCTAGGGCTTTAGAGCATTCAAGGTTGTAGATTTGAGCTAGGATTTGGTGTAAACGTCAACACAAAAAGAATAATTTTTTAAATTCAAAGCATCAAGATTGGTGAATTGTTAGAGATTCATGGTTTTCTAGAGGGATTTCCATGATCAAAGAGCCAATTTTTGGAAAATCTATTTTTAGCCCGAGCTATATATGTAGCTAGCACTCTTTTTAGCTACCATTGTTTTTAAGGAGATTAACATATTTTCAAATGTCTATTTTTAGTGGCCATTTATAGATTGACTATTTTTAGATGGTCTTCTATAAGATTTATTGTTATTTTTAGTTATCATCAGGAATCTATTTGAAGATTTTGTGAGTTAGGATTGATTATTTGTGGACAAAATTTTGTCATAATCTTTCTTTGCACACAAGAAATTTATTCTTAGGGTAGAAAGTGTTAGTTTTTTAATTATTTTCATGCAACACATTGTAAAATATTTTAAATTTTGGACACTTAGTTTGATGATTCAGTGTCATTCAATAGAATTCAGTAATGCCTATCTTCCAAATTGTTGTTGAGAAAATTTTTATTATTATGATTTTGTGAGTTGAATATTTCTCAATATTTATTGAAAGCTTTGTATTTTAGGTCTAAAGTTGATGATTATAGCTTAGGATGAAATTATTGTGTTTAACTTATAATTTCTTGTATGCTTAAGTAAATTAAATGCTTTTTAGTGAGTTTGCAAGTTTTATGTTGTAGGTTTACTCAAGATTAGAGGCTTTGGTTTTATTCATGATTCTTTAGTTTAATTTACTAAAGTGTTTGTGCCCTTTTGTTTAAGCATATTCAATCCTTGTGTTTCACTCACATATTTTCAATCTCTACCTTTAGCTACAAATAGTGAGCTAAAAGTAGAGATTGGGAGCATGTAGGTGATGATGATCTAGATTCCCTATATGGGCACATGTAGGATGCAGAGAGGGATGGAGTGATGATTAGAGCCATGATTAGGGCTATAGGAAAGAGGTAGATGATAAGTATTGCTCATATTTATATTCCTCATGCCAATAAATACTTCCCACATGATGCATTAAACAATATTTTTGAGTGGATAGTAACACTTGGATGTGCTTTATTTGAGGTGAAAAATAAGTGAATGGAATAGATTGGCATGAGTGGAAGTATAAATAAAATATTCCAATGATAGAAATAAGCATGGACTACTATCTTTCCATAGATCAAAGAGTTTTATCTTTCTCACCTATATGTCAAAGCAAATTGGGCAGTCATAATTGATCCTAAACATTGGAATATTTGGGTCTCTTTACCTCACCAAAAACCTATTCATACATATATCACTTGCACTATCTTAACATGGATTGCATAGGTTTGTATGTATGACCTTGAAATGCAGAAGAAAGACTTGCATAGACATATATTGGCTTCAATCAGATGTGTGGATTTGACTCATATAGACTAGCAGCTGGCCATAGATCAAAGAGTTTTTTTTCTCACCTATTTGTCAAAGCAAACTGGGTAGTCATAATTAATCCTAAACACTAGACTATTTGGGTATCCTTACCTCACCGACAACCTTTTCATCCATATATCAGCTTCACTACCTTAACATGGATTGCATAGTTTTGTATGTATGACCTTGAAATGCAGAAGAGAGACTTGCATAGACTTGTATTGGATTGAATTAGATGTGTGGATTTGACTTGCACAAGATTTGATTGGATGGAAAGAGAGTTAGTGGAAAGATAGAGACAATCCTTTTAGAGGAAAAAAATTGGGAGCAAGAGAAAGAGGCATTTAGCAAGTTTTGAGAAACAACATAAAGAGATAGAACTTCAAGAATTGATAGTTGTAGAGTTGTAGAGGAGTGAAAATGAGTTGGCACATCACCAAAGCTATCAAGAGGATAAAAAAAGCATCATTATGCGTAAATGTAGCAGGGGTTCTTAAGGAAGAAAACTTGAAACACAAGCAGAGTGAGGTGGTGAATTTGCAAGCAAAGCTCAAGAGACTAAAGGTTTCAATGGAGGGTTTAGCTAGGTCCTCTATAGAATCAGTAGTTCACTCTTAATGATTGGACTAGGTGGAGGGCCTTGCTACTCCAAAGTCAATTCTAGAGTTGCTTGAAGGCATTATGATTTATCACCTACAAGTATCTTGTGGAATTTACTTTGTACTTAGGCATCAATCTTGTAGAGAAGTGGCATTTAGCATTAAGTTAGTTAAAGTCATAAATAAAGTGGTGTTAGGTTAGCAATAAGTTGTTTATGTTTGGAAAAGAATAAAATTTCCTAAGTTAGGTTTTATGTTAAGGTATTTATGGACCACTACAAATTCTTGTTTTAGTCTAGGTCATTGAGTTGTTGGTAGTGGTTAGTCCAACCACCAAACCCATGCAACTGACGTATGTTTATGATCAAGCCTGTAAGAGAGAGGGCAATTCATGTGCATTCCACATGAATTTCTAATCACGTTTCTCTCATATGCATCTTCATGTATTTCTGACTATCATCTATTGCACATCACTCTCATATGAATATAAATTTCATTCCAATTATCTATGTTATTCCTTAGGTCTACATTGATTGTCTATAATGGTACACTGTTCTAATATTATTGTCTATTCTATTTTAGAAACCTACAATTTACATGAAGGAAGATGTTGTTCAGTTTGTAGTTCAAAATGACATCTTTCATCTGGCAGTTGAAAAAATATATGGCTCCACCTTGCCCCATGAATAATAAATAACTTAGAGAGTGTTGTTGATATTGTTTCTCAGGTAGTGATAGAGAGAGAAAAATTATTTGAATAAAGTGCTCTTCCTTCTCTAATATCCACCCAAGCTCTTTATTCAATAAGTTTCTCTGTTGCATCAAATCGAATATTAAAATTTATTGTTCTTGATAAGCTTTGGCTAACACTTATCTTCAGTTCAATAATACTATGGGTGTGGGAGATGGTGGTATGAAGGGTAATTTTTCATTTGGCCCATGGATATTTTTGAAATCCACATAGCTATCAAAATTCATGTCCGAGTGGAAGGTGATAAATAAAGTTGGATGTCAAAATTTTCAACTAAAACATACATATTTTTGATTGTTGAGGTATAGAACACACATATGCAAGAAATTTATATTTAATCATTGCGATACAATTCACAGTTATGCATAAAATACCTCATTTTCCCTATGTATGCATAGTGCAGGTTAATGCCATAAAAGGAAGTCATGGCTTGTAAGACATGCATATAATAACTTGATTGTAGACATAACCAAACTAATGTTGATATGATTATTTTATGATGAAATTATTTTGAAAAATATAGTCATTAAAATATAACTACTAGGTCATTTCCTCTATAAATTTGTGCTCAAGGTTGGAACTCAATTGATGACAATGCTTCCCCACTCTTACCTTTTAATGAAAAAATGTCATTAACTTCTAGATTTTGTCTACCATATTATCGTAGGAGTTTCTTGATCTTGTGGAAAATGTTGTTCGATTAAGAGAATAATCATTATTCCTGTTGACTAGACAGGTACATTGATAGGGTTGGAGTAACTGGAGAGATTCCAAGCACTTTCAAAAATCTACATAAATTGAAGATAGTGTGAGATTCAACTACAAATATTTACAACTTGTGTTATTTATGTTATACTTATAGTCTTAATAATATGTTCCACATGTTATACATCCTTATTTTTATTTTGGCTTGCAGATGGGCATCTGATATTCTAATTTCAGGTGCAATACTTGATTTCATTGGAAACTAGACTGGTCTAGAGGACTTGTAAGATACTTCTTCTGCACAATTTAGAATTATGTAGATCATTTGGAAATTAGTCCAATGTGTCAATCCACTGTACACTCATTGGTAGACACCTTCATTTAATATATGCATATGTGTGCACATATGTGTTTTCACAGTAGTCTAGTTTTAATAACCATATCACATCAAATTGACCTTGTAACCTCTGTTACAAATGGAGAGAAGTATAGCCCAAATGTTGGAAGAGAAAATTTCTACTGTATGATACATATATAAAAGGACATGTGGATAAAAAGGAAGAGAGGTTTATATATGCATTTGTTGGTGTGTGATTGATTTTCCAACTTCATCAACATTTGTTTATATATTGTAGAGTTTTCCCTAACTTAATTTTTGTGTGGTAACCGTGGACCTTTTTCTCTACCTTTCTATATGTGGCACATAAGGGACTTCATTGATTTTTATAGAGGTTTCTTAGTATCAAATTTTAATACTATGCTAATATTGATCACTAAAAATTCTTATTTAATGATTCAATATCATCAATCTCTATATTATCTTATATTTAATAATTATTAGTGTCATGGGGATGAGAGTCACCTGGCATCTTCAGAACCTCTAGAAATCTTTGTACTTGTTGAAGCTTTTAGGACTCTTATCTTTCTTTTTCTTAACCCCTTTTAAGAACTCTTCTAAAGACTCATAGGATTGAAGACAAGATCTTCAACCTTCCTCACCCAACTTAATAAGTTAAACAAAGGAAAACTGAAAGGCCTAAACTGTCATTAGACTGAGCTTTCTTTTGCATCTTTTGTTTAAATTTTTTGCAATGGATTGTTGAATGTGGTTCTATATACATACATACATACATACATACACACACACATGCATACATACATACATACACACACATACATACATACATACATACATACATACATACATACATACATATATATATACATACATACATATACATATACATATACATATACATATACGTATACATATACATATACATATACATATACATATACATATACATATACATACACATACACATACACATACATATACATATACATATATACATACATACATATACATATACATATACATATACATATACATATACATATACATATACATATACATACATACATACATATATATACATACATACATACATACATACATACATATTACATATATATATATATATATATATATAAATAGAAAATATTTTCTTTAAGTTAGCTACTTCTGATTAAATTGTGTATTTGTTTTTGGATCAATGTTTCGGATCACACTCTGTGATCCATCATCAAGATGCAAAAAAGATGGAGTAGAAGATGCAGATCACACTAGATATAAAGGAGGAGGTTGGGGAAAATTTACACAAGAGCCAAGAAAGATTCAAAATAAGAAAGGGGGAAATAATAAAGAAATACAATGACAATAAAGAAGAAACCAAAAATAGAAAAAGTGATTTATCAAAATTAGAACAAAGACCACCAATCATAAGAAATAAATTACAACAAAGGAAAGCAAGAGAAATATAACAATGAGAAAATTTAGAAATATCCAAAAGATAGCACTAAATTTAAAAACTAAAAAAGAGGAAGGAGCTAGAAGAAAGAAAATTAAAAAGAAAAGCAAGAAGAAAATTAATAAATTATTAAAAAATAGATTTGCAAAGATAATATATATATTTGCAAATCTATTTAGAAATATGAGAAACCTCCAAAAAGAAGACAAAAAAGGTTGAAGGGACCAAATTAAAGTAAACCAAAAAAAGAAAAACTTAAGGAAAATAAAATCAAACACATTAAATATACAAAACTAAACAAGAAGATTGTAAGGAGAGAGATAACAATAAAATAAAAAGATCATAACAAATTGAAAAGAAAAATAGAAGAAAGAAATGGACTAACAAAAAACAAAAAAAAAATAAAAAATGGAAAGACAAACACATAAATTGAAAAAACTAACTAAAAATATTTGGAAGTAAATTAGCAAAGATAAAAAGGAAATATATTTGCAAATAAGGAAAACTCAACATTGAAGACAAAAAATAGAAAGGAACCAAATTAAAGTAACAAAAAACAAATAAAAAACTAGAAAAAAAACACAAATTGGAAATCAAACACATAAGATACAAAGAACTAACAAAAATAAGATAATAATAAGGAGGGATAAATAATATAAAGAATAAAATAAAATGAAAAAAATAAAAATGAGAAGAAGACAAACTAACATAAACCAAGAAAAAATTGAAAGAAAAACAAGAATACAAAAAATAAAGAAACCATTAATTACTAAAAGAAAGAGAAAAAAGGAAATGATGAAAAATGAGAAAATTAATTAAACAAAGATAAAGAGAAGACCAAAAAGAAAAATAGAAAGGAAAACACACAAAATAAAGCAACTAACAAATAAAGAAGAGGAAAACCTCAACATGAGTGAAGCAAGGAAAGAAGAAAGCGAAGAGGAGAAGAAGGCTAAGAGTACAAGGGAAGAAAAGGAGAGAGAAGGAAGAGGGGAAGGAGGGGAAAGAAGAGAAGGGGGAACAAGAGAAGAGAAACCAAGGGAGGGAGATAGAGGAAGCTAGGCAAGGGGAGGGACCCACGGATTGAAGTTGCAAAGCAAAGGTTTCCATGAGGAGCTCAAGGTCCAACCGTCATCTCGATTAAGATTTGAAGGGTGGTTGATCTCAATAGCTTCCTTGAGCTTTCTTTTGAAAAAAATTCTTTCAATGGATAAGATTTGGGTATTTTCAAGACAAATATGGTGTTTAGAAGAGGAAGAATGGTTGGAAAGAGCGGACTTGAGGACGCATTCATGCTTGATATCAACACTGTGCTCTTTGATTCTAGTTTTAAAAGAGTGGCCGGTTTCACCTATATAAGCAATTCCATAGGAACATGACACTTTGTAGACCCCTAAATTAAGGTAGATGTCCTTGGGGTCTATGGGGGAAGGGATGAGGTTTCTTAAGGTGGAGATAGGGTTGAAATCACACTAAATTCCTTTTTTGAGAAGAATTTTAGCAATTTTTTGAGATAAGCCTTCGATCTAAGGGAGGGGGGGCAAGGGGGGAGCAGAGGGTTCGGGGGAAAAAGGTTTGGAGAAGAGTTTAGATTTGGTTTGGTTGAAAATTCTAGAGACTTGTTTACTTCTATAGCCATTTAAGAGGAAGACATGACGAAGATAAGACAACTCATGGTCTATGTTGTCTTTATCACAAATACAAAAGGCTTGCAAGGTTAGGGATTTAAGGATGCAAGTTTTTTGGGCTAGGTGGTGGTGGAAAGAATATGAAGGTAGAGATTAGTATGAGAAGACTTACGGTAGACACTACGAGCTAAGGAAGCATCAGGATTTTTGGTGAGAAAAATGTCAAGAAATGGGAGTTTGTTGTTAGATTCAATCTCTTTGGTGAACAAAATACATGGGTTTAAATTGGTAAGGTGGGCATGGAGATTTTCAAGATTTTCCATGCCATGGGGCCAACATATATTTGTATCATCAATGTATCGCTTCCACCACCTTAACAAAATTCCATGCCCACCTTAACAATTTAAACCCATGTATTTTGTTCACCAAATAGATTGAATCTAACAACAAACTCCCCTTTCTTGACATTTTTTTCACCAAAAAGCTTGATGGTTCCTTAGCTTGCAGTTTCTACTGCAAGTCTTCTCATACTGATCTCTACCTTCAATATTCTTCCCACCACCACCCAGCCCAAAAAATTTGAATCCTTAAATCGCTAACCTTGCGAGCTTTCCATATTTGCGATAAAGACAACATAGACCATGAGTTGTCTTATCTTCATCATGTCTTCCTCTTAAATGGCTATAGAAGTAACAAAGCTCTAGAATTTTCAACCAAACCAAATCTAAACTCTTCTCCAAACCTTCTTCCTCTGAATCCTCTGCTCCTCCCCTTGCCTCCCTCCCTTACATCGAAGGCTTATCTTAAAAAATTGCTAAAATTCTTCTCAAAAAAGGCATTCGGTGTGCTTTCAAACCTATCTCCTCCTTAAGAAATCTCATCCCTTCCCCCAAATACCCCAAGGACATCTACCTTGATTTAGGGGTCTACAAGGTGTCTTGATCCTATGGAATTGCTTATATAGGTGAAACTGACCGCTCTTTTAAAACCAAAATCAAAGAGCACGGTGCTGATATCAAGCATGAACGTGTCCTCAAGTCCATTCTTTCCGACCATTCTTCCTCTTCTAAACACCATATTTGTCTTGAAAATACCCAAATATTATCAATCAAAAGAAAGTTTTTCAAAAGAAAGCTCAAGGAAGCTATCAAAATCAACAACCACCCTTCAAATCTTAATCGGGATGATAGTTGGACCTTGAGCTCCTCATGGAAACCTCTGCTTTGCAACTTCAATCCATGGGTCCCTCCCCTTGCCTAGCTTCCTTTGTCTCCCTCCTTTGGTTTCTCTTCACTTGTTCCCCCCTTCTCTTATTTCCCCTCCTTTCCCTCTTCCTTCTCTCCTTTTCTTCCCTTTTACTCTTAGCCTTATCCTCTCCGCTTTCTTCTTTCCTTGCTTCGCTTGTGCCGAGGTCTTCCTCTTCTTTATTTGTTAGTTTCTTTATTTTGTGTGTTTTCCTTTCTATTTTACTTTTTGGTCTTATTTTTGTTCTTGTTTGTCTAATTTATTCTTTTGTTTATCTCTTTCTTTTTCCTCTCTCTTTATCTTTGTTTAATTAACTTGCTCATTTTTCATCATTTTCTTTTTTCTCTTTCTTTTAGTAATTAATGGTTTCTTTATTTTTTGTATTCTTGTTTTTTTTTCAAGTTTTTCTTGGTTTATGTTAGTTTATCTTCTTCTCATTTTTATTTTGTTCTTTATATTATTTCTCCCTCATTATTATCTTATTTTTGTTAGTTCTTTGTATCTTATGTGTTTGATTTCCAATTAGTGTTTTCTTTCTAGTTTTTTATTTTTTTTTGTTACTTTACTTTGGTTCCTTTCTACTTTTTGTCTTCAATGTTGAGTTTTCCTTATGTAATGCCCATCGTACAAACCCTAGAGAACAAACATTGCAACAATTTTTTTTAAAAAATACAAAGTAAACATGCAACTAAACATTAAAACATATTTACATTGCACATTAACATTATAATGTCTAGTCCTCTGGGGCACGTGAGGTCACATCGTATAACAACTCTTAACAAAAAGGTGAAAGATGAAACTGAATAACTTATCTAAAATTACATCCTTCATAACATTACAATAACTATCTACAGAAGTACATTCACGAACCATAAGTAAAAGTATTATTACATCACATATTACAATCATAATGCATCTCATACAATAATGTTTACAAAGGTTCCTAAATAATACATCATCATTTAAACATTACATTACAAGTTCTCAACAAATGAATTACAATAAATCTCCCATACATGTGGGATAACTACATAATACAATAATGTCTGAATTACAAATGAACATAAGGTACAAGCTCCAACTGAAGAATGCTGAGAAGAATGGACATTGATGGGGAACCCAACGGGTGCGGAGCACATTCCACCCAACCACGTGGGTTATAAATAACCCACCCCCCATGCTTAGAGGTGACAAGGAAGTAATCACGACCATGAATTCCATAAACCAATCCCAATAAAAGACAACATAGTAACACTAACTCCAAAACAACATTAAGGATTACAAACGACATAAACGACAACATTCATGAGTCAACATAATAAACTTAAAGCCATAAATCTCATCACAACAAAACAAGGAAATAACCATTAACCAAGTAACCAAAGAAAAATCATAAAACATTTCCAAATGAATCTGAACCAACAATTAGAACACAATTCCAGAGGCAACAAAGAAACAAGGCATAAGGGTATCTAGTGGAGAGTGTTATCGCATAGCCTACATGGGCTATCCTGGCCCTTCGTCCAACCTGAGGTGTCGACCCCCATCTATGGTTATCCTAGCCCTTCCTCCTACTTGAGGTGTCTGCCCCATAGGGTAGCTCATGCAGAGCCATTAACCTCTCATGAGGACATGGTTACGACTTTTTCAACCATGACCTTCTTAGTCTACCATTAGTCTGCGATAGCCCTAATGCATAGATGAGGTATCCAATATTATCTAATGTGTTTTTACTACCCATCCCCCTAAGTTTTATTATTAGGTTTTCACTTGTTAATCTACTCTTACGTGGGTTATCCTGAGCTCTTCCTCCTTTTCAGGCGCTGGCCCCCACGAAGAGCCACTCTCCCAGAAGACCCCGAAACAAAAACCAAAACAAGACATTGGTTGTACCAAAGGAATCAAAGCATAAATCTCAACCAAGACATGTGAGGAATTTCCCATCTTGCTAAACACATAAACAAAGTCTCACTCAAATCATACAACCCTTCCAAATAATAATGCTAAAAACATGCAACATCCCAAGCACATAATACAAGGATAGACTTCCAATGGTAAGAACATGACTCTGGAAAACTAGGGTTCACAATCTCCAAAAAATGGGTTCATAAGATCGAAAGGGTTCCCACATTATAAAAGTCAAAACGATAACTCAAGGAAATAAAGAAGTCAAGCATACTTAGAAGATAGAGTAAAGTAATAACTTCCACACAAGGATAATATAGTTCATTTAATTACATTACAAAACCTCTCTTTTTCCTTTAACTAATTCTGTAATAAATTTCAATAAATAAACTTCCAATTCCCAATAAAATTTTGCCTTTTTTTGTAATATTTACAATTATAATTTTTCATACTAAAAAATAATTTAATATATATAAGTCAAAATTCTAAAAATATTACATAAAAAATATATATATATATATTTTATATCTATATTTAATAAACTACACTATATATATATGAAAATTAAATAAAATACCTGGCGAATGATAAAGGCCTTGACCTTTTAAATACTACACTTGAGTCATAATGATTGTTGTGCGTGAAGTAAAACCACACAATGCTAATGGGCGCCGATAGATGTACAACCCGAAACTTCAATTTCTTAAACACAGTTTCATAATAAATCTAAATGCAATATATATATATATATAATCATATCAAATTTATTCAGAAGAAATAATTTCTTACAAACATCAGCACAATATATATTTATATATAGATATACATATATTATATATATGCATATTTATATATAAATATATATATAGATAAATATTACAAATCCATTTTAATAAAAAGATTGATCTTTTCCACAACATAATGATGAATAAATTAGACACTTTCAATTAAAATTCAACAACATTTTCTTTTGTTTGATTGCAATCCAGAACATTTCTAAAACTCCAAAAGAATTTTCCTTCACAGACAACCTATTTATTTACTTATTTCAATTTTACTTTTAAAAGTGAAAGCTAGAGAAATGAGAACATGGAACCTGGAGTCTTGCACTGTTGGAAATCTGGTGAAGCTTTGCTTGATCCAGATAGCCTTTCGAATAACTCGCGTTCCTTCCTTCAGAACTTCTCTCGATTTCCTTGCTCAGATTTCTAATCTCATATTCAATTCAGAAGAACCTCCCCAGTACAATGAAAGAAAATGAAATAATTACCCAAAAAACTTCAAAAGATCCAATGTTTTAAAACTATTTTTTTTTTTGTGCAACTTCTGTCCAAATCTTCCCGTGAATGAAAAAACTCACAATTTTGCAATTAAATAAAAATATAACTCTTCTTTTTCGAAAGCTCTAAAAATCCACATTTAAAAGAAATTTTCTAATTTTAATTCTAGCTTTTCAGCCAAACTCCATATTGATTCGTCCTTTTTATATTTTCCTTTTCTTTTATTGATTTTTTTCTATTTAACAATACTTTCCGCTTTAATTTTGATTTTGCAAGCTTTACTTGCAACTCACACAATTTCATTTATTTAAATAATTTATTTCATAATTATCCTCAACATGCTAATTTAATTAAATTAACAAAATACTAATTTAAATATTTTAATTAACACTTTTAAATAAATCACATAACTTTTATATTTTAATATAATTTATTCCAACACTAATATAAACATTTATTAACATCATTTAATTAAATAAATCACAACATACAAAATACCAATGTAAAATACCTACCAAAATACATTCACACAAATTACTATAATAAATTGCGGAAATGACGAAAACAAAGACGCACAATACCACTCAATCAGGACGATTTGACAACATGGGACGGGGTGACTTCCTTGTCATCTCTATTTCAACATTATGCCCCTTGGGTTATTTTATGCTCACCTTGTCCTGCCAAAGTAGGTGGAATTGAGACTCTGTACCTGCAATTCCTGCATCCAAACAAGATCGTGTATATATATATATATAATCAAAGCATTACATTGTGAGAAGGAATTGCAGCGTAGCAGGGCACTCATGAATGAGTGGTGCTACACTGTCCTCTCACCTAAACTATTCTAACAATTATAATATCAATTATGAAATAACAAATTTCTAACTAACTGATCACATCATAAAATAAATTACTAAATCACTGCATCATAATGTATTACTGAAACCAATTAAACATCATAGAATCACAATATCAACATATATAATATTAAGGAAAAAACATTGCATAATCAAGTAATCTAAACACCACATAAAGTATCATAAATCATCATCATAATGTCAAATGTAGCAATCAACTAAACTAGACATCCACACACACCAAGTCGGTGAACTAATCACCATCACAAACCAGTATCACACTAACACATAATAGTAACAAATAGTAGCAAAGAGTATTAGTAACATGGGGGTATTACACCTTATTTGCAAATATATTTCCTTTTTATCTTTGCTAATTTTCGTCCAAATATTTTTAGTTAGTTTCTTCAATTTATGTGTTTGTCTTTCCATTTTTATTTTTATTTTTGTCTTCTTTTTGTCTTTTTGTTTTTTGTTATCTCTCTCCTTACTATCGTCTTGTTTAGTTTTGTATATTTAATGTGTTTGATTTTATTTTCCTTAAGTTTTTTCTTTTTTTGTTTAATTTAATTTGGTTCCTTCAACCTTTTTTGTCTTCTTTTTGGAGGTTTCCCATATTTCTAAATAGATTTGCAAATATATATATTATCTTTGCAAATCTATTTTTTAATAATTTATTAATTTTCTTGTTGCTTTTCTTTTTAATTTTCTTTCTTCTAGCTCCTTCCTTTTTTTTAGTTTTTAAATTTAGTGCTATCTTTTGGATATTTCTAAATTTTCTCATTGTTATATTTCTCTTGCTTTCCTTTGTTGTAATTTATTTCTTATGATTGGTGGTCTTTGTTCTAATTTTGATAATTCACTTTTTCTATTTTTGGTTTCTTCTTTATTGTCATTGTATTTCTTTATTATTTCCCCCTTTCTTATTTTGAATCTTTCTTGGCTCATGTTATTTTTCCCCCAGCCTCCTCATTTATATCTAGTGTGATTTGCATCTTCTACTCCATCTTTTTTGCATCCTGGTGATGGATCACGGAGTGTGATCCAAAACGTTGATCCAAAAACAAATACATAGTTTAATCTAGAAGTAGCTAGCTTACATATATGGATTGTGAAAATCTAATGTCTTTGAAATATTTTCTTGCTTATTTGTTATCAAAATTCCTTTATTCAGGTAGAAATGGCCAGGAAAGTCCTGGAAAATATTTTTCGCATCATTTCTATTTTGGGAAACGTATGAGAATTGTTTTCCTCTTATTTTGCACCTTTTTACATACTAGAAATGTAATTTGGTACCACTTTGCAAGACTGAAAGCATTATGGTAAGATTATTAGTAGTGTGTCAGTTGATGGTATAGTCTAGGCTTAATGGCTTCCTCTTCAAGCTGTTACTTTTTCCATGGTGGGATCACAAATTGCAAATATGCTAGCTTCTACTAGAGTTCAGACTGACTGTTTTGTGATTTTTCTATAGATTTTAGTGAGAAATTATCAAAAGGAATTTTGATTCATGTTTCAACCAATAAATTCTTGGTTTCCCCAGCAATGTTGAGTAAAAGGGCTAGATTAATAGCCAAGTTCAACTTGAACTTAAAATCAGGTTGCTCATTTGAAGTTACCTCCAATCCAAAGTTCCAAGTTTATTTTGTTAATTATTTGCATGGCTTTGTATAATTACCACATTATGTCTTGAAGGTCTCCCTCTTCAAATAGAGAATATTCCATATGCTTTCAGTGAGATAAGTTATTAGAAGGAATTTTGTTTTATGTTTCAACCAATAAATCCTTGGTTTCCTCGACAACGATGAGAGCAAAGGCTAGATGATAGCCAAGTTCAACATGAAAGCAGGTTGCTAATTTGAAGTTGTTTCCATTCCAATGTTCTAAGTTTAGTTTGTTTGTATGGTTTTGTATGAATACCACATTGTATTGTGTGTGGATTTGGTTTCAAATCTCTATTACAACTTAATTCAAAAATATGTTAGTTGTTTTATTTGTGGAAGTTCTACACACAAATTTCAGAAAATCATCAGTTATGGATTAACATTGCAAAATATTCTCTATAATAAAGGTCCAATCAATTTTTGTAAAGTTGTAATGTTTCATGGTTTCATGATTCAATACTACTAATTTTCTTGTTGAGTTGTTATATGAGTAAACTCAAATTATTCACCTATGGTCCTGCCTAAAACACATTTAAACTTTGTAGGGTTGGCAAGAGTCTGATTCTAGATGTTGCAAATTTTTAGATTATTGCCCACTTTTTCTTTGTAACCAATAACTTGAAGCTATTACGATGCCCTGAATTTCACTTTGGGTGGGTTGTTAATCAATAGAGTGATTTATTTTAACACAAAGGATGATGTGTCTAGCTAAGTATAGAACTGATTATTTATTTCAAGAAACCTACAAATAGATGATGTTTAATGTTGGCATATTGCTTATAGTAACCATCCAAAATGATGGTCTATTTTTTCCTATTTACAAGTGTCAACTTTCTCCTTTTGCACAATAACAATGATCTTTTATGTGGTGTGCTTCACAGGGTTGTTTTTTATTTAATAAGGAGTTCCACAATAAGAATTTCATTAACATCTTTGTCATATCTATATATTTTAACAAAGAATTTGTTACCTATTTTTTTGTAGGTGTAGAGAACTTGTTAAGGGATGCCAAGGACACTACTATCAACACACTTGCAACAAAGGTCCTATCATGTCCTTAAGTAGCCTTACTTTTTCAATTGCAATATTAAGTTTTTCTATAAATCTCTTGACATCCTTGAAAAAGAAATGTAGTAATATATAGAGAATATAATTGGTAGGGATATCTTAGTCTCTAGTTGACCTCCACCCTCATGCTCTTGTTTCAATTCAGTTTCTTCCCAACCCTACAAATCACATACTAATAAGTGGCAAGCCTTGAAATCATGGAACCAAAAACTACAAGAGATGAATCAAGCATACAACATTAAATTGTGACTTGCAATAGTGAAAGAAAAGAAGCAGTAGGCAGTTTGATATACAATCAGAAAAGGGAATTTTATGAGGCTTCCTTAAGGAAGAAAATTAAAAATTAAATAAAATCATGCTTCAAATTCCATTTAAATGTTTAGTTGTACAGTAGATGTCATCCTACTTTGTTTGATAACTCTTATTGAATTCCAAAAAATAGGAGTTCCCAAATGATTCCAATAGATATTATAAATAGAAAACAAACAACAATATTTTCATATAAAAATAATAAGAGTTGATTCATAGGCCCTATGAAAATCTCTAACTTTTTGGCTCCCCTTTGATACATTTCTGCATAGTTACAAATTACATCTCCATGATTAATATGGATTGGAAGGATTGAAAGGGCACATGTTAGTATTTTCCATTTATTGGGCAATAAAGAGTCTGAAGTGACTAAAAGAATCAAATGCAACTCTTTACTCTATATGCTTTATTTTCATTCAGTTATTAATATATCTAGATATAAACCATGATGACTTAAATCAGAACTAGAAGAAATCTCATGAAAACTACAAGAAGAGATTAGTGATTAGATGAATCATGGAAATGAAACCAACTCCATAAGCCACAACAAACAAAATATACAATGCAAATGAGAATACAAACCTTCAAAGGAGTTGTCATGGATAAAGAATTATCCTCCCTTAGATCTCTTGTGAGAATTCTTGAAACCTCTTCAGTTATCAACAATATCCACATGCTATGAGCTTTGATACAAAGATTGTGCATAGTTCTTCTCAATTTATTCAATTTGGTGCTATTATTTTTATTTTTTGATTCAGGCTTCAAACTAACCCCTCTCATTAGTATTTGTCTTCTAGAACTGTCTAGAAGAGGGCAATCAAAATCAATACTAGAATATCTAAAAGTTGAAGATCCTTTCCCTAAAATTGAAGCTTTGTTCTAACAAACCAGAGCTGAGACGAGCCAAGAACTAGTGGAAGGGAAGTTGAATGAAAACTAAGAGCAACTAAAAGCCTTCCTAAGAAAAGTGCGCTTTCCACTATAAATGTTAGTTATAGGGCCTCCTTGTTCATTTTTTTTGGCATCTCCTCATTTTTCATTTCTTCATAGAGAGCTTCTGAAAGATGTGCAAGATGTTCTTCAATCTCAACAATCAATGTTGAGATAAAATGGAAGCATTGCTCTTGCAAATAAGGTGCTAAATCATTTATCCTTGAAGGAGATTTATGTGCATGAAGAAAACTTAGGTTTTCTAGAGTATTCTTGGACCCCTCATCTATCATATCTTTTATTTGACTAACCTCAATTCCAAAATAAGTGTTAAGGTGACCAAACCAGTCTTCATCATTTTTCATCATAAATCTAAAACTCAACCCAAGTAAATTGACACTTTTTAGGTCCCCTCTCTTGGCAATCCAACCCTCACTAGTAGTTAGTTTGTGCAAATGGGTTTCAACATCTTTGTAACTTTCTAAAGATGTAACTATGGATTCAAGGCATTTACCAACCTTAACTCTCTCATGTAGATCTGCAAATCCATTAGCTATTATTTGTTTCATCCTACTAACAAATAGGCTTTCAAAAAGTTCATCCCATAGACTCTTTGAATGCTTCTATACAATCTCACACACCATTGCCATGAAAACTCAACATTTGAACCAAAAACCATTTTTAGCCACTCCAAGCTCCCTTCAAATGCATCCAAACTGTCGAATGTTTCTCTAATCAATGTCTCATTCTCTGCAAGTTCCTTGCCACTTTTCACAAGATCAAACAAATACTTTCCCCAAGACCTATCTACAGAGAGAATATCATCTACACATGTCTTAAGCCACGCTAAGCAAGACTCTGACATAAATTTTCTCAGAAAAATTATCATGGTAGCTTGTAGCTTCTCTCTATGAGATTTCCACAACTGCACCTCATTTTCTGGGTTTGGAATCCCACCAAACAACTGTGATCTAGGTGGCACTACCAACATAGTCTTATAAAAAAGAGGAAATTCATTCAGAACCTCCAAGAAGATTTCCCCAGCCTAACATAGCATTACCTATATGACTCTTACCACATTATAGAAAATTGAACTGATACCCCCACCTTATCGGTCTATCGGTGAAGCTATGAGGGGAGTTACCCTGATGTAGTAATGTTAGGCTGATAGAGTTAATTATAATTCTATTGAGTTCTTTAATTATAATATGCCCCATTACCCTCTTAATGGAAATAATCTAAATATTTAGTTATTTTTTTGCACTTGTATCACACACTATAATTATCCTGTATTTGATGCAAATTCTATAAAATTACATTCTAGAAAGAATAATAGGTTGCATCAGTAACCTCTTTGAAACTCTTAGAGGTGCAACATGTGATCGGTAATGTTCTCCAACTAAATAGAATATTGTACAATAAGGGGATGGTACATGATTTCATGAATGAAGATTTTAGGGCCCTTTTCTAGCCTCAAATATAATATTATTCTAGTTCGTCAAAAGTTTTCCCTATTTAAAATGATGGAAATGACTCACATCTCTTAGAACAATTTCTCTTGCAACAATCTTGGAGATGAATTTAGATGTAGTGTGGAAATCAGAACATACTTGAAGGCTCTTAACAACTCTAATAGTTGTACAAGGGGCCATGTTTAACAAACCAAATGCAATTTCTAACTTTTCACTATGGTGGAAAATAAATGATTCTTTATACCCTGCTGCCTTCATTTGCCAAGCTAATTTCTCCTACTTTGCATAGCTCTGCCATGTTTGTGGATGTTATCTTTCTCCTACACAAAAAACATGTACCAGTTTATGTCCTTCAATCCAACTACATCCAGGTATCTTTTTAATTCCTCTATATTTCATCAATCTCTTTACTATTTGAACCTTGTACAGATGTTTTAGAGAAGAACATAAGTTGCAGCATTTTTAGGATCCAACTAAAAAAGCAGTGTTGTTGGAAATAATCTATATTCATATATGATCCACATGTAACATAGTTTAACTAGCATCTTAGTAATAATGTTTAGGGTGTCCTCAATATAGCCAACACAAGCACGAAGGTCAACCATGCACACCTAATGATCAACTATATATGTAAATTGTAATGTAATAAGGGTTACTAACATGTGAAGTATGTGCAAACCTCATCCACTAAACCTGCATGAATGCATGCACCTACAACCCAAGCAAATATTACAATGTTAAGATGTGTTCTAGAGTGCTTCATTAATTCAAAGATTTTGAGAGGTTCCTTGCAAAATCCATTTTGTGCACATTCTACAATCAATCATTTCATTCCATGAGATGACATCTCTTTGAGGCATTCTATCAAACAATTTAGGTGTTTTGTCTACGATTCCATACTTGCATATATGTCTACTAGAGCATATCCAACTAAAACATATGACAGGAAATTCCGCTACCATTATGCTTTGGTGCATGTTCATAGCCTATTGCAAAGCTCCCATTTTTTGCATAGGCAGGGAGGACTCTGGCAAAAAAATTGGCTTTATACCTACCAATTGCATTTGTTTGAAAGTTTCAAAATCCCTTTCAACAAAAAAATTTGTGCAAAACCTACAATCATTGCATTCCATGAGATGACATCTCTTTGAGGCATTTTGTCAAACAGTTCACGTGCCTTGCCTGTGCTTCCACATTTTGCATGCATATCTACTAGAGAATTTCCAACCATAATATCTAACAAAAATCGACCTTCTATTATGCTTTGATGGATTACATACCCTATCCAAAGCTCCCATTTTATTACAGGAAAGGAGTATGCTGGCAAAGGTTGTGGAATCTAGTTTTACACCCGCCAATGGCATTTGCTTGAAAGTTTCTAAATCCTTTTCAACAAATCCATTTTGTGCATATCCTGCAATATTGCAATCCATAGACCACATTTCGTATATGGATACTTTCATGTATTTTCTATGCATTGATGGATATTCATATCTTGTTTCACAGTTCCTATTTTGGCACCGGCAGGGAGGATGTTGGCAAAGGTTGTGGAATTTTGCTTTACACCTACGAATTGTATTCGCTTGAAAGTTTTTAAAGTCTTTCCACCAAATTAATTTTGTGTATATCTATTTTAGATTCCTAAAGTTTTTCACCATATCTTTTTTGTAATCATCTCATCTAATCACCCTACTCTCATGCTATTGACTAACAGTCATTCCAATTGATCAAGTCTATCAAATAGTGCAGGTCTAAACCTAGAAGCATTCTATTATCTATGTATTTCTCTTGTAATTCACTTGAGTTTCTTGTTTTATGCTAGCCATATTAAAAGGGGTGCCTTTGTTATGTAGATAATGTTGAAACCACAAGAGAAAGCTCTAGCCAAGGCTGGTATTGTTTCAAAGCCAATGCCATTATTTTATTGTAATTTTGGATTTCTTTTACTTTCCTTTCACTATAGACATTTTCATTAAGTGGAGATCCTTGTCATTGTCAGTGTCTTGAAAAACATTCCATCTTCTTTTCCTGTTTTCTTTGATTCAAGGGTTGATGGGGTTTGGCTCAACCCTAGGATTTCTTTCTTTGAGCTTTATTAGATACCAATGTTGGAAAACTATTACTTTGGTTTTTCTGTTTTAGTGCAGTTTCAAGCTCTAATACTTTTGTCTTTTGTCTCTTGTCTCCTATGTTGCAGAATTAATTATTTATATTGTGTTGAGGTTTAAGAATTGAACATAGTTTTCTTATTTTTTGGATGCTTAAGTAGAGAATATAGGTTATCCTTCCATTTAAGGATTGAAACAAGATACAATGTGGGTACAATGTGCTATATGTCTAGATCCATTCAAATGGAAAATGTCTCAACTCTTGAGAATGGTGGTGGCAAGTGGCAATGGGTTTTGGGAAAGAGTGTTGCAAATATAGAATTCTTCTAGTCTGTGATCTTAACCCGCCTGCATCTATACTTGTTCTCCCCATAGTAGGGAGTGCAATGCTTATTTTTTCTTAGATTTGAGTTGAATTCTATTAGCAATGAATAACCTTTAATTTCTAATTTGTGGAAACTTTTCTAGATTGACCTAGCCACTTTCAATGGAGAAATTATTTGTCAGGTAATTTTTATTTATGTTCTAACAACAAGTTGATCTTAAGTTGGATATTTTATGGATTCAATTTAGGTTGTTATGCTTGTTTTTTGAAACTGAATTTCTGTAATGATCACTGCAGCCAGATGTATTCATTTTCTCACTTAATGATGTGACGGTAACAAATATGGTCAATAGGAGAGCTCATTCTGGGATATTTGGTGGTGAGGTAAACCAGTGTTGATTAATCACACTTATTCATTATATGTCATGACTGATTTTCTTATATTGATTTCTTCTTAGAGATACAAACTTTCAACTTATTGTTTTTGTACGTTACTTAACAATGCTTCTATAATGCCAGGGAATTTTGAGATAGAAGTTAGTTGGGAATGGCCTTGCATTTATAGCTACTGGAGGATCTGGTAGGTTATGATCTCTCGTTGTAATAAGAGTTGGAGAATGCTTCATTATCTCTTTGCTCAATGGTTGTGATACATGCAATTGTGTTGTACAAAGTTGATTTTAATATTTTTTTGTGAATATATTGAAAAACCCTCTAAATTTCTACTGTATTAAAGGATTATATGTTTATGGTACATAATCTATTGTTTGATGTTGTTTTTTGTTGTATATGATGCTTAGTTTAAGGAAGCAAAAGGAATCTAAAATATAGGAAGAAGTCACTAGCTAAACTTTTTTTTCAATTCTTAGGCCACTTGAATATTTGTTGTATTTTATTTTAAAGAGTTGTTTGTACTTTGTAGTATCTAGAGGTTTAGGTAAAAACTAAAAAAAAATAGAGAAACTATAGCATAGTGGACATGGAAGAGAAGATGTAGAGTTATGATATTTTTTTTGTTTTTTGTTCTTATATGGCCATGCCAAAGTCTTATATGTGTTTTGTTTTTTGGTACATGAATATCAATTAAGGTTACAAACAAACTGAGTACTCAATTACTGGGAGCCAATAGTTGTGATGATGGTCCTGGGGTGGGTTCCTTTTAACATCTTAAGATGCTACATTGTACTAACTTTTTTTTTCTCATCTCATTTTCTAACACTCTTAGCAACTAAAGCTATGAGCAATTTCTATCCATTTTGCATACTCTTCATAGTGGTGCATTGTCTTATTATTTGTAGTCATTTTATGTTCATTCTTAGCATAATTCTTGAAATTCCCAATGCCTTACTATTTTATGTTCATATCATTTTTTTTCTTTTCAATTTGTAACCTACTTTGTTTTAACCTATTGTAGATTATAGCATGCATCAAAGAAGGAAAAAATAGAATATCATTGCAAGCTATAGAGGATCACAAAGGATAAAATGTGGTTGTTAGAAGCTTTTTGTTTCACATGGGAAGAGTTGTATAATGGAGAAATGGCAGTTGAAGGCATTGTTCTAGTTTTATCATAAGTCCACAGGCATTTCCTCCCAGATAAACATTTAGATAGCTTTTGAATATGCCTTATCAAATATAATTGTATCAAGTCATAGTGTTGTTGATGTTGAACCTTGTTGGATGTTGTGGTTGTGTTTCTAATATGTGGTTGTCATTGATGTCAACACTATTGGAATTAATGTCTTAGAGGTTGTATATGTCGAGGGTATTGAGAAAATTGTAATGAAGTAAGTTGTAGGTTGTCAGTGGTGAAGTGTAGTTTTGTCTGTTGGTTAGCTCACTACATTGATGATAATAGGTTGTGGATCAAATGGTTTCTTTTTGAGTATATCAAGTTTATCCATGCTAAGTTTCAGAGATCCACGTGAAGATTTGATCGTGTTATGAAGATTTGTATTTTGACAACTTTTTTGTTGCTTCAGTTGGTGTTTCTAAATGAAGTTGATGCAATTTTAGTAAGTTTAGTTGTTGATGATGCTTCTCTAGTGATTCAAGATGTTTGGGGATGTTTCTAGATCATGCTCTATCTATGTTGCACGTCTGCATTCATCGTTGTGCTTGTGATTCAAGATTTTCTCTTGCGTGTTCATGTTTTTCTTGTTCTTGGATGACAAGGTGTTGTAGCGTGTTGTGGATCTTAGTGGAATAATTTTTGAAGATGTGTCATGTTTGAGAAGTTTATTTTGGGTCTTCACTATGTTGTGGCCAACCTTGGTTGATTTGCATTAATAATCTTTATTTTTTTGGGTTGACAGTTTGTATTCACTTTATTATTTTCTTGAGGCCGACATGTAGCGATGTAATTTCTTGTTGTGGATATATAAGATTGATTGTTTTATCATTTGAAGGTGTGAGTATGTAAAGTGTGCAAGACCTTTGTTTGAATATTGTTAAGATATTTTGAAGGTAGAAGTAGAGTGTGAAGAAGAGTGAGGAAGAGTGAATAAGTGTTCATGTGCTTAACCAGAACTACAATCAGGCATTAGCAGATGCTATTTTTCTCAGTTCAAATCTTGTGGATGTAATTCATATCTTTGTAAGACAACGTGTCTTCCTTTTGTAATTGAGCAGTGAGCTCTAGGTAGTATGCTTGAATGCATGTGCATTCCCCATTCATATTCCTTTATACTTTTAACATGGTATAATCTTGTGGACTGAACTCCACTGTGGTTTTTCCCCTAACATGGTTTCCACATAAAACATATTGGTGTTATGTGTGTTTCTGATGTGTTGTTGATTTATTTTTTCATGGTTATTAATTAGATATGAGAATAAGGTTAATAAGTTGAATAAGTTTGAAATTTTGTGACCCCCCCTCTCAGTTGTCTTCCCTTGTGTTGCCAACAATTGGTATCAAAGAAATTTCCTTGGAAGAAGCTTAACAACTTAAGGTGATCTCGGATCATGGCAACATACAAGAAGGATAGTATGAGATTCGATGGAACAAATTATTCTCTATGGAAGACTCGAATAGAATGCCATCTGAGATACATTGGTGAACCCTACTGGAGCATTACATGCAATAGGTATGTTATTCCTCAGAATGGTCCTACTACTACTGCTGATATTAGGGATGTTGAGTATAGTATCAAGGCTAAGGAAGCATTGTTGCATGCTTTGACTAATTCTAAGATGACAAATGTTATGGATCTTAAGACTGCTTATGAGATCTAGAAAAAGTTGGAAACTTTGTATGAAGGTGATGCTAATGTGAAGATTTCTAAGTTACAATTAAGTCTGAAAGGGAAATATGAAATGTTGAGAATGGATGATGATGAGAACATTACTACTTTCATGCAAAGAGTGAATGAACTTGTGTGTGGTATCAAATGTGTTGGTGGATAGTTGGAAGAATAAGAGATTGTTCCTAAATTGCTCAGATCCTTTCCTGCTACATACAAAGTCATAGCTATTGCTATTAAGGAGATCCAAACTGTAACAAATGTAACCAGAGACATGTTGATAGGTAAGCTTACTACTTCTAAGTTGAGCAAATTTGGTGATGCTCTTCCTAAGATAGAATCTACATTCAAGGCTACTACCTCTGGAAGAGATAAACAAAGATATGATCTGGGTGAAAGTTCATCTAGAAAGGTATTCAAGTATGAGGAGGAAATGAGAGAGATTGAAGAAGAGGAGAGAAAGCTAGAGGAGCTTGAAGCACTTATTGTCAAGAGAGAAGCTAGAGGAGAAGGTAAGTATAAAGGGAAATTTCCTATTAATTTTTTTTCTTGCAATAAGATAGGTCATTTTGCATCAAGGTGTCTAGAAAGTGTCCCTAAACCAAGACCTAACAAGCCTAGATTTCAAAGAAAGTGCTATTATGTTGCTGATAGTGTGATAAATGATGAATCTGATAAAGGGAATGTAAGTGAAGATGAATGGGTATTTATTGCTATCAAGGAAAATGACCCAACCCCTATTGAATATGTTAGTATATCTAATGTGGAGAAAGCCTAGCTGCTCAAGTTGAAGAGAAAGATGAATGGGTGATTGACAATGGATGCTCTCATCACATGACAGGTGATAAAAAAAAATTTGTGAGCTTGGAAAAGTATGATGGTGGTATGGTAATATTTGGTGATGAAAAAGAAGGTGTAATCCATGGTAGAGGATCCATTTCTCTTGATGGAAAGAATAATACTGATGATGTTCTTTATGTGGAAGGTTTGAAGCATAATCTCTTAAGTGTCAAACAAATGGTTGACAAGGGATACAATTTTCAATTCAAGAATGCAAAGTGTAGAATATTGGGAAGTTCTAGAAATGTGATTGCTTCAAGTAAAAAAACAAAAGGTAACATCTTTCACCCGAATGTTGCTAGTAAAAGTTGTCTAATTGCTCAAGTTGATGAAAGTTGGTTGTGGCATAGGAGAATGTGTCATGTAAACTTTGATAATATTGTTAAGATAAGTTCTACTCAGGAAGTGAGAGATCTTCCTAAGTTGGTAAAGCCTACTAATACTATATGAAAGGAATGTCAGTTAGGGAAGCAAACTAGAATTTCATTTCAGAGCAAACAACATTGTTCAAAAGAAGTGTTGGAACTTGTTCATACTGATTTGTGTGGTCCTTCAAGAGTCAAAAGCTTACAAGGAGATAGGTACTTCATGTTACTTATTGATGATTACTCTAGATTGATGTGGGTTACTTTTTTAAGGGAGAAATCTGAAGCTATGGAGAAATTTGAGACTTTTAAGGCTATGGTTGAGACAGAGATAGGTCTGAAAATTAAATGTTTGAGATCAAATAGAGGTGGTGAATTCACTTCCCATGAGTTTAATTCCTTTTGTGAAATGAATGGGATAAAGAGACAATTATCTACCTCACGAACCCCTTAGCAAAGTGGAGTTGTGGAAAGGAAGAAAAGGATAGTTCAGGATGCTACTAGGACTATGATGCTAGAAGTAAATGTTCATCATATCTATTGGAGAGAAGTTGTTAGTACTATTGTTTACATCTTCAACTGGGTACAAGTCAAAGGTGATACTAGTAAGACCCCTTTTGAGCTATGGACTGGTCATAAGCCTACTATTAGATATTTCAAACTCTTTGGAAGTAAATGCTATATCAGAAGAGATAGGAAAGTTTGATGCTAGGAGTGATGAAGGAACATTTCTTAGTTATTCTACTAAGAGAAAGGCCTATCGCTGCTACAACACGAGATTGAGGAAGGTAGTTGGAAGTGAAAATGTCAAGGTTGATGAAGACATAGTTGGACCATCCAAAACCTATGGATATGATTCAGATGATCAGAATAATATTTCAATCATAGGAAAGAATGTTCAGACTCAAAATCAAGTTCAAGTCATTTCGGTGAATCAAGAAAATCAAGAGGAAGAAACTAGTGAAAGTGCAGAAGAGAGATCACAAGAACTAGAAGTTTGAGAACATCCTAAGACTCCAAGGTATGTAAGATTGAATCATTCAAAAGATCAAATTATAGGTGAGAAGAACAAAGGTGTTTAGACTAGGAGAAAGATTGCAAAAGAATACTATTTGATTTCAAAGACTGAGCCTGAAAATGTGAATGAAGCATGCAAAGATGGACATTGGGTGGAAGAAATGAAAGAAGAACTACAACAAATTGAGAAGAATAATACATGGATTCTTGTTGCTAGACTTAAGGAAAAAAATTTAATTAGAACTAAATGGGTCTTTAGAAACAAGGTGAATGAGCAAGGTGAAGTGATTAGAAGCAAAGCAAGATTGGTGTGTAAGGGATATTCCCAGATGGAAGGAATTGACTTTGAAGAAACCTTTTCCCTTGTTGCTAGGATTGAAGCTCTGAGACTATTTCTTGATTATGTTGCTTACAAAAATTACAAGGTTTATCAAATGGATGTCAAGTCAGCATTTCTAAATGGCGAACTAGAAGAAGAGGTGTATGTAGAGCAACCTAAAGGATTTCAATTGACCGATCAAGGAGATATGGTTTGTCGGTTGAAGAAAGCATTGTATGGACTTAAGCAATCCCCAAGAGCATGGTATGCTAGATTAGACAAGTATTTGTTGAAGCTTGGATTCAATAAAGGTACTGTTGATAGTAATATATATTTCAAGATTGATCAAGACAAAGATCTGATTGTTGAAGTCTTTGTTGATGATATCATCTTTGGAGGAGATGACAGTTTGTGCATCAAGTTTTCTGATGAGATACAAAATGAGTTTGAGATGTCTATGATTGGTGAGATGAAATTATTTTTAGGATTGAAAATTACTCAGTTAGATAAATGGATCTTCATATCTCAATCAAAGTATGTGAAAGAATTGCTAAAGAAGTTTGGTATGGAAGATTCAAATCCAATTGGTACACCTATGGAGACCGAATACAAGTTGACACAAAATGATGATTCTTCAAAAGAAAATCATACTAGATACAAATCGATGATTGGTGGATTGCTTTACTTGACTCAAACTAGACCAGATATCATGAATGTTGTATGCATTGTTGCAAGATTTCAATTGATCCTAAGGAATCTCATGTAACTGTTGTGAAAAGGATTTTCAGATACTTGAAGGAAATTGTTGATTTTGGGTTGTGGTATCCTAAAAATGATGATCTTACCTTGAGTGGTTTTGTTGATGTTGATTGGGTAGATGATGTGGATGATAGAAAGAGTACTAGTGGTGGTGCATTTTTCTTGGGTAAGAAGTTGATTTCATGGTTAAGTATGAAGAAAAATGCCATTTCTTTGTCTATTGCAGAGGCATAATACATTGCTTCTTCTAATAATTGTACTCAAGTATTGTGGATGAAGCAAATGTTGAAAGATATCAAAGTTGTGTATGATGAACCCATTGCTATATTTTGTGATAACTCAAGTGCAATTAACATTTCTAAGAATATGGTGCTTCATTCAAAGACCAATCATATATATATCAAGTTTCACTTTTTGAGAGAGAAGGTGAGTGAAAAGGAAGTCAGATTGGAGTATGTGCCTACTAAGGAACATATTGCAGATATCTTACAAAGTCGTTGCCTAAGGATAATTTTGAGTATCTTAGAGGGAAGCTAGGGGTGATTACCCCTCCTAATAAGAACTAAGATGCAATAACTTGCATCAATTCGTGCATTTCATGATCATATTTTGATCTGGATTGATGTTGTGGTGGCTGCTACTCAAGGGGAGTAGTCAGATGTTCAAATATGTGGTTTAGAGCTTGTGTGGAGAAAAGAGATCTTTGTCATCGATATCAAAGGGGGAGAAGGGTCATGTTAAAAATTGTGAACTATCTGAGGAAGAAGAGTCATGTGGGAGAAGATTTATTGAGGAGAAAAGAGTTAGAACCTAAGGGGGAGTAAGTGCTAAAAGATAGTTGTGTTGATGTTGTTTTTCACATCATGTATTGCCATCAATTCTAAAGGGGGAGATTGTTGGATGTTGTGGTTGTGTTTCTAATATGTGATTTTCATTGATTTCAATACTATTGGCATTAATGTCTTAGAGGTTGTATATGTCAAGGATATTGAAAAAACTTGTAATGAAGTAAGTTGCAGGTTGTCAGTGGTGAAGTGTAGTTTTGTCTGTTGGTTAGTTCAGTATGTTGATGATTAGAGGTTGTGGATTAAAGGGTTTCTTTTCAAGTATATTTAGTTTATCCATGTTAAGTTTCATAGATCCACATGAAGATTTGATTGTATTATGAATATTTGTATTTTGACAGTTTTTTTGTTGCTTCAGTTGGTGTTTCTGAATGAAGTTGATGCGATTTTAGTAAGTTCAGTTGTTGCGGATGATTCTTTGGTGATTCAAGATGTTTTTGGATGTTTCTAGATCATTCTCTATCTATTTTGCACATCCACATTGATCGTTGTGCTTACAATTAAGTATTTTCTCTTGCGTGTTCATGTTTTTCATGTTCTTGGTTGACAAGGTGTTGTAGCATGTTGTGGATTTTCGTGGAATAATTTTTGAAGATGTGTCATGTTCGAGAAGTTTATTTTGGGTCTTCACTATGTTGTGGTAGACCTTGGTTGATTCACATTAATAATATTTATTTTTTTGGGCCGATAGTTTGTATTCATTTTATTATTTTCTTGAGGCCAACATGTAGCAATGTAATTTCTTGTTGCAGATATATAAGAGCGATTATTTTATCATTTGAAGGAATGAGCATGTAAAGTGTGCAAGCCCTTTGTGCAAATATTGTTCAAATCTTTTGAAGGCAGAAGTAGAGTGTGAAGAAGAGTGAAGAAGAGTGAAGAAGTGTTCATGTGCTTAACCGAAACTGTAATCAGGCATTAGTAGATGCTATTTTTCTCAGTTCAAATCTTGTGGATGTAATTCATATCTTTGTAAGATAGTGTATCTTCCTTTTGTAATTGCAATGAGCTCTAGGTAGTGCGCTTGAATGCCTGTGCATTCCCCATTCATATTTTTTTATACTTTTAACAGGGTATAATCTTGTGGACTGACCTCCACCATGGTTTTTCCCCTAACAAGGTTTCCACGTAATTTTTTTTGGTGTTATGTGTGTTTCTGATGTGTTGTTGATTTATGCTTTCATGGTTATTGATCAGATCTAAGAATAAGGTTAATAAGTTGAATAAGTTTGAAATTTTGTGACAACTTATTCACCCCCCTCTCAGTTGTCTACCCTTGTGTTTCCAACACACCTTTTAGTATTATCACCATTGAATCCATTAGTGAGAAACTTCATAGTCATATTGCATATTAGTGTTCTACCATAGTCACTATAATGATAAATCTCACAAAACCGTTGAAATAGGTAAAGGATGCCATACTGTAAAAATCTCAATGTGCTCATTATTAGATCTTGGTTGTATTTTCATTTTAATAAACATATTCTAAAACCCTTGTTGAAATCTTATTTTCACAGTGTAGCTCATCAAATTGGAGAGGTTCATGAACATGCACTCTTTACTTTCATCTGACCATGACTAGTGAGATTTCTAGACAGGAATTTTCCATCCTTCTCATTTGAATCCTTCCAATCTTCTCTCAAGGGTTGTTCGGCTGGAATGGGAGGGCAAGGCTGCTCTGAATTAGGCAATATATGCACCATAAATAATATAACCACATTTAATATATATTTTAATGTCTTTTCTCCATTCAATGTTTGTAGCATTTGTATCATATCTTGGATTTGTCTTCCATGGAAACAAAGAGTGCAGTGAAGGATGTATTTCTTGGATCTTTGTTTATGCAGTTGTATGTTGTTTGTAATTCTTTTGGTTATCCAGTTGTTTGTTGTTTGTATATTTTTTTTTTCATGCAATACAATTTTTTTTTTTGAATATCTATGATATTTGAGCTTTATATGCATAAAGTTGTTTGTTGATTGTATATATATATTTTTTTCATGTTAATCCAATACAATTTTTTTTTTGAATATATATGATATTTGAAGTTTATATGCATAAATTTGTGAGAATTAATTAAGTTAGATTTGATTTATAACTTGAATCATTGATTCACTCAAATAAATGACTAAACTATGACTAAATAAATGACTACTATGACTAAAATAAATGAATACAATGACCAAATATATGACTACAATGATTAAATATATGACTACAATGACTAAATATATGTGTAGTGCCCTCTGCACTTTTCCTTGGTTGTCGTTGTTATTGTCATTTGTCTTTTGTTTCATGTGTAGTCAGGTATTGTTGGTTATTTTGGTTATTTGAGTTATCAGCTTGATTGATTTTATATTAAATAAAAGGTTATTGAGGTTGACAGATATTTGGTATTTAATTAAATGTTTTAATATATTTGTAGTTTGATAAATAAATAATTACTAATATTTTTAATCAGTTTAAATAAATCAAATTATGAATTAACAAAGAAATATTAAAATAAATGTATTAATTATGTTATGGTGCAATAAAGTTAAATGAATAAAATAAATAATGTTAAAGAGAATTTGTTGAGAATAACTAAATTAAGATATTTTGTGGTAGAGTGGTTGTAGCTTTTGTTGGGGGGATAAGATAAATGAATTTTAAAATAGGAGATTTAGGTTGCATCAGTTAAGGAAGTTGTCAATAAATAAAGTAGTGGAGTTAACTAAAGAGGGGCAATTGAATTATTTTTGGGAAGGAAGAAACGAATCTTGCAATTTTTGTGCAAGAAGTTTCTGGTTCTTGGAGTCTCTTTTCTTGGGAAAACCTTTCTTATGGTATTTTGGGGATTTGGAAGTGGATTTTTGCAGAGATTGTTGGACTTTGGAAGTGTGTGAGAGCTACAATTTGGGAATAAGAAGTTTGGCATCATCCTTCAGCTCCATCAAATGGTTTCAACCAGGCTCCACTCCTTTTAAAAAATATTTCTTTGTTTCTAAAACAAGGGCTTGAATACTTTTATTATTCTATAAGGAAACATTTCTTAGCCTATTTTACAGTCTCTAAATTTAAACAATTGTATATAGTACCCTCCGCAAATTTACCAATTAAACCGTTTATACTTGCTCTGCAATTTTATTTGACTCCAAACCTCTATTTCCTGTGCCATTGGTTCTTTATTGGCTATCTTAAATGGTAAAGATTTATCATTGTACAATAGTACTTGCTATTAACTTGCATGTTGGGTACACTATTATTTTTGAAGCTCTGTTTCACCATACTTCTCGTAAGCACCATATTTTATGCTTGAGGAATTCAGTCTTTTATAATCTTGGCTTTGTTAATTTAACTTATGCGCCCCTTCTCTGAGGCTTGACAAATACTGTTGTGTAAAGGAATTTCAAACCTATTATTCTAGCATTTGACTTTAAAGGGGTTCGATGCTTGTAGAGTCTGTATTTAGATTATGCATGCTAAAGTTTCCTCTATAAGTTCAATTGAAATTTTTACTCCTAAAGAGAATTTGAAATCTCTGATTGAGGCAAGTTGATCCAACATTTGATGTTGTTAACTGAAGCAATCTTCAGACAAGAGATTTTGTGGTTTGGCCTACAATTTTTCATTATGTTGTGACATGTATTTCTCATTCCATTGGTTGCGCCAATCTAAAATTACATCACTTAAATCATAAGACCAAGTATCATTCCATGTAAACTTTCTTTGTGGAGTCTTTTTTTACCATTCCTTGAAATGGCCTTGAATCAGCCAGTGCTTACCCTCGTGGAGATTTATCTCTTCACCATTCTTTGGTATGACCCTTCTATTGGCCATACTTGTTTCTATTTAACCCTATGTAGAATGTGAATAGTAGTGGAGTGGACTAAGCCTAATTCTAACCTAGCTCTCTCCAGTTGATATAGCTAGTTCAATGTCTTTCTAAATGAATGTTAATTATAAATGTTTGGGAAGGAGTTTCAGTCACTGAACCATTCTTACTCAATAATTGGCCATTTTTCATATAGTGAAGATGAATATATATATATATATATGTGCATTTTTATTTAAGACATCCTCTCCTTCTTGTTGGTTTGTATTACTCTTGATGGTGGTGACATGAAATGGAACCATGCTACTTGAAATGGAACCACGTTACCATATATGGGTACCGAATAGCATCATTTTTATAGCAACTCATTCCACGAGCTCTCTAGGGATGGGAATATCCATCTACAAATTCAATTTCTACATCCTAATCTACTGGTAGTCTCTTTCATTATTTTTCCATGCAAGTTCTTGCTTGTTGTTGCTGCTACTCTTTCTTTAGTCATCTCCTGATTATTAGATCATAAGGTTGCCTTGGAGATTCTTGATTCTCCTCCATTTACCTTAGCCTTGGGTTTTTGTTTCACTTCCTTGTCTTCATCATCATCATTAAATGAGTATGAAACACATCAGTGAATACTTTGGAGCTAACCCCAGTTGCATTATTGGCCCTTATCTTTAATAACTATCCTTTACTTCAGTTAAGTTCATCGCCTCTACTCTTAACACAAGTTAAGTCGAGTTTACTCTATAAAATATAGTCAAGATTCGCATGTTTATGGCCTTGCATATTATCTCTAATAATGGATATTTGTTGAATTGTAGTTCAATTAACTTGAAGCCAACCCTGTACAAAATTTTATGTATCATTCCTTGGCGCCAACCTAAAAATCTATATTATTTACAATAGTAGTATTTCAATACTTGGAT
>VDFB02126973.1:0-24413 GCA_007258455.2 Sequoia sempervirens | reverse complement strand
CTACTTATAAATAAATAGAAATATTTATTTATATAGTTCACATTTAATTCTTCTATCTTTATCATATTATTTCCTCTTAATTAAATAAACAAATCAAATACCTTGTTTTATTTAATTATCTATTTTATTTCATCTAAATTAAATAAACAAGTTCACATACATTTTTTTAATTTAATTACCACATTTTCTTTCATATTTATTTAATAAACAACTTACTATAGTTTGTTTTATTAAATTAAATATTCTCTTTTCGCTAAATTTGAATAAATCAAATATTCAAATGAAGGCATATTTCTACATCTAATTCCTCCTTTCACTCATCATATCCACCTACCAAATTAGATATTTGATATCTAATTAAATCAACTCAACCTTCACGTGCAAATTTGGAGACAAATTGGAGACAAATTTGCAGGCAAACTTCTTCATCTTCTTCCATTGATTCTTCCTATCCTCTGGCTGAATGTTTTTGTGGGGAGGAACAATCTTCATAATCATCTCAGGCTTCTTCATCTTTCACCATTCAATTCTTTAGATCAAATCTAGACCTTTGCTTTGTTGCCTCTTCACAAATGTGATGTCGAGAATCTATAAATACAACCTCTTTCTATAGGAAATGGATCCCAACTTTGTGCAAACTTACTCTGTAAAAATACATTTACAGCTTTTGAGCAATTTGGCATTTAGCAATTTAGAATCATTTCAATCATTTAGTTTATAATCATGTCTTTCATTATAGATTGCATCTTAATATAGCTTTCATTATCATATCACAACATATAGCTTTCATTTATCAGCCATCAACATCATAGCTTTTACATCATATAGCTTGCATATCATTTAACAATCATATAGCTTATCATTCTCATTCTCTAGATTGGCATTTTAATAGTCACAATGTTTACAAAATCTAAGAGCCCCATGGCTTAATAAATCTTTGGAGATAGAGAGCAATATGATGTTTTCAGTAGATTTTTTGCTTTTATTAGATTAATTGTTGTTTAAATCTATTGATATAATGTCTTATTGATTGTGTTTGTTATTACATTATGCATATTTTACTCACACACTTTATATCTTTTGTCCTTTATTTTCCTTTGGGATGATGTAAGGTGCCTAGACACCTTTATGTCTCTTCCATGCTGACCCAAAAGGATTTCTTTTCCTTTTCCTTTTCTTCTTTTCATTTGTCTTGTGTTTTCCTTTTGGGGATGACGAAGCGCCAAGACACCCTATGTCTCTTCCATGTTGAACCAAAAGGTTTTTCCTTTGTTTTCGCTCTCTTTGTGTCATTCTTCTGGTTCTATGTATTTGGGAAATGATGACAGTTCTGAGCTCTCTAAAAACAATGTAGCAAAGAACATACTGACCCCAAATCCATAGATCCCTTATGTGTTTGGTGTTTTCAGTTTGGGGGCAACCCATCTCTTTTCTTTTTTTCTTACATGATGTAGCTTTACTCAAAAACATATGACTTGGCATAGGGATTTCCCAATTGGCTCTCATGTCTTCCCTTCTTGTTTCTGTACTTCATTTGCTACTTAAAGTAATTCCTCACAACATGGTGTTTAGTAATTTTTTTAAAGTGGGGCCATACATTGGCATTATTCTTTTGCATTTTTCCTTTTCATGGTTCTTGGTGCAGTTTTCTTACTTCATACGATGCATTTGCCACTTTGTGGATGAAATTGGTTGTGATGTCCTTCAAGAGCATGATCTCTCTTAGCATATTATATTCCTTTTGGTGGCTTGATGTGACACACTGCATCCCCTAAGCTGTGAATATTCTATTCTTTGATTGGTCCTCTCTTGGAAACATTAGGCATAATGTTCCCTAAGTTAAAGACCTCAAATGAACTAAGCAAGACTCCTTTGAATATTTCCTATTTTGCATTTTGCATTTGTTGTTATATGGCCACCTTGCATAACATAGCTTGCATTCCTATAGAGCCATCCTATTTTTTCATGAACTCCAAGCATACAAAGTTTTGCTTGCCTCGTGAAGCTTGAAAATCATTTTTTGTGGCACCTTATTAAAGTTATCAAGAGGTATAACTTTGGTATATAGATTGAACGAGAAGCCTGGTCTCGGAGGCATTTCCCCATAGCCACTTGTGTGTGTGTGAGTACATACCAACTTACATGACTGCATGTTTCACCTTTTTAGACTTCTCACCGCAAACAGCCTAGAGTTTTGTCGCCTTTAGAGTGAGTATGTTTTTCAGACAAACGCTTAGGATCTGATCCACATTGTGATGGAAAAATGATCAAAGCTTGATCTAACTCTTTTATTTCACCTTTCCTTTTCTTCATCTTTGGCAATGTATGCTTGTGCCTTGTCGCTACTCTTTATATCATTTTCATGTGTGTTCCTTTGTGCTTATATTGGTTTGTCATGGGATCTTGATCCCGGGGGCTTGATCACCCCTCTCTTGATTCTGTTGTCATCTCATCTTACTAATATCGGGTGCATTTTTAACCTCTTTGTGTGTGTTTGTCTACTTTAGTGTGAGTTTGAAGCAAGTTCATCCTCTCACTAAAGTGGGGGCTAAATGTAGTGTAGTAAAATGGATCCCTTGACATTTTCACATTTGTTTGGGTCCTCCTTGTGGATTTTGGCTTAATTTTTCCTTGATTTAGTGTTGCAATGTGGATAACACATTCACATTAGGTCTTGGGCTCTTGTGAACTAATGGAACTTAATGGTGCCTTGCTAAAGTGTTGTGAAGTGTTGTAACACACTTTCACACTTTTCTAGGGTTTTATCAACCAACTAAGCATAATAAACATAATTTTAATAAAAAGTAACCTTTTAATCTTTCCTTATATTTGAGTGTTGTAAAGTGTTGTAAACACACTTTCACATTTCTCTAGGGCTTTGTCATTAAAAATCGGGTTTCTCTTTATGCTTCTTTAATTGGCCCTATTTTGCATCCACAAGCCTCATTTATTGCATCTTTTTGAGGATAATCCCTAATACCTCAATCATTGACCAATCATAATTTAGGTGTTCCTAGCTTGTGTGGCCTAGATTTAGTGTCTGGGACTCATTTGCCACCTTGGGTGAATGGGTCCCACCTCGATCTTTTGGCCCCAAACCAGATTTTACACATTTCTAAGCACTTTGCTTTTGGTCCCATACATTGCTTTTAATGGGACCTTATTCACCACCTTTAATAATGAGTCCTGTGGTTGAAATTCAAATTTAATTCAAATTTCTAGTGGATTTTATTCTCATGGATCTGATGGTAGCTTGTAGTGTTGTAATTTTAGGAATTCTTACATACTGGCTATAAATACAAGGTTCTTTCACTCATATTTTCACCTAGCATTCAAGAGAATTCACAAGAGCATTTGAGCATTCATAAGAGCATTCTATAGCATTCAAGGCCATATTATCAAGCATTTTAGAGCATTCTTCAAGTTCCAATCATCATGTCAAAGATTGCATTCTTCATGTTTGTTATTATGCTAACCATTGTGATGTAGGGTTTATGATCCAAGCAAGTGTTTCAAGCAAGATCAATATCATTCAAGAAAGAGTCAAGAACCACATCCATTGCAACCATTTCAAGCATAATTGCAATACCTTATTGCTAGGGTTTGGTGAGTTTCAACATTACGATTTGTTCATTCATCATTTTCCATTCATATCTGCTTTCATTTCAAGGTTTAATTACCAACAAGGGGTTTGACCAAGGAAAACCCTATTCATTAACCCCCACAACATTTTTACCTCTTCCTGTGTGTGATTTGTAGAACTAGGTTGCATATTTGTCAAGGAGCAAAGCTAGAGAAAAGTTGTCAAATCCATAAAGTTGTCATCAAGCCTTGGAGAAGCTTGGAAAAGGCCTACGGGTGGAAATTTATAGTTTTGGATCTGGAAACCAATGAAAAGGAGCAGAGTAGATTGAGAGGCACATAATTAGATTCAAAATTTCTAGAAAAGCAGAGGTGGAATAATTCGCCACTAGTGGCGAATGAGTCCCATTGTATAGGCTGCCGAGATTTTCACAAATCAAGATACCCTTTTGGCTGAAACCTGCATCTGCACATTTTCCTAGGAGCAAGATTGATTCACCCAACTTGGCGAATGATTCCTAGTCAACATTGACCTCCATTTTTCCTTTCTTCAGTCTCCCAGGTGCACACTTTCAGTTTCATCATTTTCTATGTTGTTTCAAGCATTTTCTAGGTCATTTAGTGTTATTTTGCATTCAATTAGGGCTTTACATTTTATTGTGCATTGCATTATCTTTTTCAAGTCTAAGCTTGGTGGTGAACCCCTCATTAGATTTCATTCAGCCTTTAGGACAATCCCTGTGTAGGATTTCAATCTCCTTTGCATTGAAATCTCAAGGGTTTGTTCTTGAGTGAAGTGTGTGAAGATTGTCTCTCTTCTTTTAGGTCTTGAACCCTAAAGGTGAAAGAGAGTCCACAATTTTCCTTCATTTCAATACTGTACAAATTCATGTTCTTATCACATCTTCAAATTTTGAATGTAGGCATCTTAATTACTCTTCAAAGTTCAAGTTTTATTGATTTTGGGAAAAAGTGGCCACTTTTGACCCCATTTTCATATAGTAACCTCATAGGCACAAATATTTCCTTTATACCTGCTCATCCTAATTCAAATCTCATTTCCCACTTTCCCATGTTCAATTTTTTGATTGATTTAATTGTTACCTATTGGCTTGCATGCCAAAACACTTCAATTGAGCACCTACAATCTTTTATTTAAGAATAACACTAGGTTATTAGTCTATATAGAATAATCATAATATCTCATTATATATCATGCACATCATAAAATTATATATAATCAAATCTTGTATCAACATTTTTATCAAGGAATACTATATGATTGGTTTATTATCTATGTACTTTTCATTTTTGTTGCATTTTTCCTAAGTGTGTTTCCAACCTTTTTTTTGGTAAAAGGCGATGTAGCCTATATATTTTATATAATAAAAGAGGATTACATATAACATATATCTTTTAGCTTTACAAAATGGAATTTTCCGACCAACCCTTCTTGCATAACTGTAAAACTAATACCTACCCAATGCCCCCCTTTTACATAAATGTTCTAAAGATTGAAATTAAAACATTACATGCATTCAGGTATCTATCAAAATTTTCCTTCAAAATATATACTTTTCGATTGAAATAAACCCTGATTCGCTTACTTTTCAATAGATATATTTAACAAAATGTGACACAAATCAAAACCCTACTCCTTCATATGCTCCATATCCACTGAATTTTCATCTCGAGCTTCTAGACCCTCAGATAGCTGCATCCCATGAGCAATTAGGAAATTCTCCTCATTATACTCCCTCCTAGTCTACATTCCATAAACTATTTGTGCACAAACAGTGAAGCTAAAGCCTTCAGTATTTTCCCTTATGGAGCATTCTGCACAGGCACTCTAGCAGCACGCTCTTCCATTGGTACCAACGAATTCTCCCTTCGGCATAGTCCTTCTTGAAGTCCATTGAGTGGCAAATGAGGGGTATGGGCATGAAGAAACTAAATGGCATAAAACTTGTCTTTAATATCTTCATCCATTGTCGAACAAATTCTCCTACAATTCTTCCTCAAAGTCCTTAGGAGAATATTATCATTGCTATGTTGAAAAACTAGTTTAAAAGCCTCATACACTTCCTCAAACCCTGGTGCTACTTAACAATTCTCTTGGAAAGAGGTCTCCTATGTATCCATCTCCAGAGAAAATGTTATATTTTTTAGCAACCCTCAAGATGGCATTATTCTCTAGAAATTGTGGTTTGACATACTTGATTGCTATATCTTCTAATTCACCCAAAGACTTAACTAAATCCATAAAATTTGAGAGAAATATGGATATCACCTGAGAAGGGAACATAATCCTTCTTGCTCTCAGACTCGTTACTTCCACTCCCAACACTATGCGCAAATAGTCTTCTACCCTATGATAATCAACCTTGAATACAACCTCCAGATAGTCGTGTGAAAGAAACTCCTCAAACGGTCTTTCCCATGGTTGCACATTTAAATTAATTCGGAGGTTCCATGGACGAAATACCATCTTGCAATTTTCAAACCTTGCCACTTAAACAGATGTCACCCTCTATAAATACCATGATTCACTACCAACAATTATGTGTCACTGTATTCTTCACTGCTCAATATTTTACCTTTACTACCCAAAACTGCCACCGCTATTTAACCTTATGGAAGAACGAATGCTCTTGAAAATAGAGATAGTCCATTTTTAGCGTGAATTCCATGACATCATATAAGAAAATGATGTAAATATTGTGAAAGTGTGATAATTAAGCATTCATTTTCCTAGAATCATGCATGAAGCAACCACCCAAACACTCTTTTTAATGAATTTCTTTTCAATTCATAATTCCTTGATGTACCTATAGACCAAAAATAAATTGTTAGAGAAAAACATGTTCTGCTGGCACATGCCAACTTGCAAATACTTGGTAGCTGATGGCATAAGCAAATCCTCTTCACACTTGCAAAAATCCATTCCCTTCTTGGAGTACAAAATACGATTTGTCATTTCATCATACCCACATAATCCTTACCAATTGACTAATAACCCAATCGAAATCCTAATCTTCCCCATACAATTCTTGCCATTTGGATAAGAATTCAGTCCACCTCATAGTCACAATTGACTAGGCTTTTCCTACTATCTTAGCATAATTCAGAATCAAATAAAATCACGTCCAACTGTGTATAGGCAATTTAAGCAAACAAAAGTTTAATAATTCAATCAATGAATTTTTTTTTTTGTTCTTACTCTATCTACTAGCCATGGGTTTATTTTAACAACCTCATCATCTTCTATAATCTCCAATTCATGTTGCTCACAACCTAAATTGGCTAATGTATTTGCTAATTGATTTCCCTCACTATATACATGAGAGATTTGGATATATTCAAAAGAAGACAATAGAGCCCATACCTTCATGAGAATTTAACCTATTTTCCAATTTGAAATCCTCCTCTTTATAGGCATTTACAATTAATAGTGAATCCCCTTCTACATGTAGCTTACTAATGTGCAAATATTTTTCCATTTTTAAGCCAAGTAGAAGCTCTTGTGCCTCTGCCATGTTGTTTGTTCCAGTAGGTAAATGAGTTTCTTTGGATACAACCAATGAACCTTCCCAATCACAAATACAAAAACATGCCCCTGATACACCAAGATTTCCTCTAGAAGCTCCATCAAAATCAAGCTTGTGAAAGCCAAAAGAGGGAGGCATCCATTTTACTGTGTAAAAATTATCTAACCTCAAGGAGGTTAGGGGCAAAGTCCATTCCTATACCCTGAGTTAGCAGAGTAGGAACTAGCACACAATATAACTGACCCTTTCCTTTGCCCACTATGAAGTGGAGTCGAACCTGTGACCTCGAGGAACACAAACCCCAATCCCCAACCAAAAAATTATCTAACCTCAAGGAAGTTAGGGGAAAATTCCATTCCTATACCCTAGGTCAGCAGAGTAGGAATTGGCACACAATATAATTGACCCTTGCCTTTGCCCACTACAAAGCAAAGTTGAACCTGTGACCTCGAGGGATTGATTAGCTATCAAAGAATCTTTCAAACTCTTTTGTTGCACACTAGTGGTCTCTCCAAGGTGCTTTTGAGCACCCCCAATTTCAAATATAAGAAAATCCATAGGAAAATATGTTTTATAGGTTCATAGGAGTAGATGATATTTTTTGATTGCTAGGACTAAATTTTACAAGGAGTACTAAATTGTGGATGTAGTCTCATGTAAGAGTAGAGAAATTATTTTTGTGCTTGTCTATAATAGAAAATTGATAATAATAATAATTTAATAACATATATTAATTTCTCATCATCAATTGCATTATACAATTGATCATCCATCATTAACTACCAAAGATTGAAAAAAATAGATAAGTTATTCCAACCCTCTCAATTACATTTATATTTACAACCTCAACTCTTTTTGGGGGTCTAATTGTATATTATTTTATTGGGCCTAAATAATCATAAGGTGTGATTATTTCCCTATAGTTTGGTGAACCAAACTTTTTGATCCTACATAGTTCTATACCCTAGGGTTTAACCTTCTTTCTATTTTCTAAATTTTTGTTTGATCAATCATTCCTAGTGCAATTGACCCTAATTAAAACCTAAACATAGATCAAAACCTAATATCAAATAAAAATTAAATTCAAACTTTCTTAGGAACTTTACTTATCCTAAGTTTATAACATTAATCAAATCAAAGAATCCTAAGGTCTTGATCATTGATCCATCCACGTCTAACCCAATCCAATCCTAATCTAATCCAACCCCCATATTTTTTTACTTACATCCAAATTTAAAATCATCACTCCTTTTTTCTTTAGCAAGTCTCATATACAAACTAAAAAACCCTTCTTTGATGATGATGATGATGCTAGATTTGTTGGAAAACTAAAATATGATTCCTATCATGATAATGAGATTATTATGGACCAAGATGAATTCCCTCATTGATCCTAGAATTTATTACTTTAAGAAAACTTTTCATAAGTTCTAATCCATCACCCATCATTGAATTATCTCATTAATCTTTAGGTTACATTGCCTGAAGTAATCTTTCCATAAGCTCCAATGACTCATCCATCAATTATGAAAACCAAGAACCAATTAGCATAAGCTATTTCACTAATCCTACATTCATATCTATTTCTCATCCTTACAAAGTCCCTCATGCATCCTTAGATTATGTTCCTTAAGAAATATTTTTATAAGCTCCAATATCTCATCCATTCATTAGCAATACCAAGAATTAGCTATCATAAACTATTCTATTGAATCTAAAAATATATCCATTGTACATTATCCTACCTTGACAAGGGGAACCCATTTCTAAATCACACCCTTCAATCTCCAATCCATATCCCTAATCCTCATCCCCAAATATTCCCTTCACAAGTGTGTCATGTTGCATCCACATGTACTACTATTTCTTCCTTCTCCTATACAAATAATTTATCCAAAACCTCCTTAAAAAGAATAGTACATGTCCTAAATACCCATCTCCAATTCATATCTTAAATCCTTTCCCCTAGATCTTCCCTTCACAAGAGTGTCTTGTAACCTCCACCTATTATCCTAATTCATCCATCTCATATGTAAATCTTTCATTCAATGCTAGTCCATTTCCTCAATACCTATCTCTAATCCATATCCCAAATTTCCATCCCTAAATATTCCTTTCACAATAATGTCCTATAGCTTCCACCTCCTATCCTAATTCATCCACTCATTATGCAAATAATTTGTCCTCAAAGCATTCACATCCCAAGCCATATCAACCCAAGAACCATGTTAGCTTTTTAAATCATCTCCAAATGCTAATTATAAAGGAACATAAGCCATAAAACACAAAAAAAGTCATGGCATCCCATAAAGTTACTAATCCCATACCATCCTATGAAATTTCTAAACCCATGCTATCCCATGACATTTCCAAACCCATACCATCCCATGAAATTTTCAAAACCATGCCATCCCATGACATTGCTAAACCTATGTCATCCCATAACATTGTTAACATATGCCATCTAAATGCCCCATTTATTATGTGTTCATTAATCCTAAACCCCTCAAATTCCATAAATTCATTAAATCCATCATCTCTAAATATATAATATCCCTCTACCATCCATGTTTTCAACTCAAAGGGTCCCTCCATACATTAATACTGAAAATTAAAAAAGTCATTCATCCCTCCTATCATCCAAACAATTCAAGATATGTCAAGAAATTACTCCAAAGTATTCCCATACATGTCCTCACCCAAAGAAAGATCCAATCATCCCCATTGAACCTATCTATAGCCAAATCCCTTACCATCTCAAGATCCAATCACCCACGTTAAACCATCCATGAATTAAATCCATTACCATCTCAAGATCTAATTACCCTTATCGAACCCATCAATGAACCAAAACCCTTACCATCTCAAGATCCATTCTTCCCTATTAAACCCATCCATGAACCAAATACCTTACCATCTGAAGGTTTAATTACCCCTATCAAACCCATATATGAACCAAATCCCTTACCATCAAAAGATCTAATTAACCCTATTAAACCGTCTATGAATCAAAATATTATTGACTTGGTTCTTTCACCTTTATTTAATTTTGTTTTCTCACCACCAAGGAAGCTCCAATATAACCCACTCCTTATCCATCTAAAACGATATTTTTATCTTATTTCTAAAACAACAAGTATCCTATTGGTAATCATACTTTTTAAAACATTCATTATCAAGGCAAGGGATTAAGGCATCACAGGTAGGCCAACTTAGAGCCTATACAAATAAAATAAAATTTAGGATTTAATGGCCTCAACTATATAGCTCGTGATGAAAAAATTAGTCAATTCTCTACTAAGGCTGTTGAAACTTCTTCAATCAAAATAGTTGTCTCCTATCACTCCTCTCATGAGCTTTCTACCACTAATACTTTTAATAAATCCACCATCTCTGTCATTGAACCATTTATTAAATTTAACCACCCACTTTCTACAATCCCCAACCAAAATCAACAAATGCACACATGATTAGAATTCTTTCAACATGATAAAACCATCACCCCATTCATCAAATATCAAGATATGCTATCCCATGGAACCATAACTCCGCATAAACATAATTAATTTTATAACTACTTTATACAACTAAATCTATTCATAAGTACAAATAAAATGTGGGTAGGTTATATTCCAATTAGTTAGCTTAGAAAAGTTTAGAATGACATAAAATTAACTCAAATTATTAAAAGATGACTAAGACATAACATTGAAGGATTGAAAACTATTCCCATGTTAAATATGAATGGGCCCACTCTTTGGTGAGTTTCTCTTTCTCACATAACCTACAATGGATAGGTGTAAATGTATTGCTCTAAGCAAAGTAGCTTTTGATGTAAAATGATGGTGTTTTTTTGTGCTCTCTTTACTTACAAAGGTGTGAATACATTGTCACTTAACCATCTAATGTCCTAAAAAAATATTATAATTATCAAAACATCTTTATATGGGGAGTTGAAAAATATAATATAATGTAATCAACTACTAATGAAGTGGGTTTTCCTTAGCATACAAAAAAGTCCGTTAGGAATAGGAAGGGACGCGCTAAGTCAGTTCAACAATCAAACTACCTTTGAGTCATGCTTTTTGACCAAGTGTCGCACGTGTGAACTAGACTAAGATGTACCATTAAAAAATAGGCATAATGTAAGCCTAACGTATTGTTTACCCAAGCAACTTAGAGACTATAATATTTCTAAAATATTAAATAATTTGTTTTATATGAATAGGATATGCTATTTTTAGAGAGACTTAGTTTTTTTTTTTAATAATGTTGCAATTAGAAAAGTATGTGGTTTAACTACCACATACGATTAGGAAGGTTGATTCAGAAGTTCACCATAGGAGAGTTTAGATAGTTTTAATAGTTTTGTAGAGAACTTTATCATAGTTCCTGAGGAATTCTATTTGATAGAGATAACAACCAAATGTGTACACTCTTGTTCATTGGAGATATATTTTTTCTTTGCTTACTAATACATATTAGCCTATAAATATGAAGGAGGTGATGATTATGGACAATTTTGAGTCCTAGAGAGCAATTATGGATGAGAATAATGCTACATTGAAGAAGAATGATGCATGGGACTTGGTTTTATTGCTTAATGGACAAAACCATATTAGATGTAAGTGGGTGTTCACTACGAAGATCAATTCAAATGGTATTGTTTAAAAGTACAACACATGATTACCTACAAAAAGATATTTCTAGGTTGAGGGGATGACTCTAATGATATGTTTTCAATTGCTAAGTTGACATATATTAGGTTTATTTTACCTATTGCAACAACTTTTAATTTAGAGATACAATAGAAGGACATGAATACACCATTCATACATGGTAACTTAGAGCAAGAGTCTCACATGACATAACCACAATACTGTGTTGTTAAGGTAAGGAGTCTTTGGATTGTTGATTAAAAACATTTATATTGTCTCAACTAGTCTCATAGAATGTAATACCAAATGTTTGATTCATTTGTGTTGGGATTGTGATTTTGGAGATCCAAATCAAATCAGTGTCTTTATTATAAACTAAACAATGATTGATTCCATGTCATCGCATTGTACATAGATGACATGTTATTTTTTGGTAAAAATAAATTTGTGATTTGTGGTTTGAAGTCGCAACTTTTAGTATAGTTTGAGATGAAGGACTTAGGGGCTACCAAGTATATCTTAGGTTTCAATATTAAAAGTTAGAGAAAACATGAAGCTTTGGGTGGGCTAGAGAAAGTATGTAAACTCTATATTGAGAGATTTAACACGTCAGTTTTTGAATCTTTAAGTGTTCCTATTTGAGCAAGCACTAAGTTATCTATAAAGTAGTGCCTAATTACACCTAGTGAGATTAAAAACACAATTAATGTGTCCTATGCTAGTGTTGTTAGGAGTTTGATGTATGCTACATTTTGTACTAGACCAAACATTACCAAAGTAGTGGAATACTTGAGTCATTTTATGGCTAATCTTAAATCAAATCATTGAGATGCAATTAAGAGGATCTTCAAGTATTTTTAGGGTACTTTTGAGTACTCTATTTATCATTCATGATAATTTTATATAAGACCAACACTTAGTGGATATTCAAGGATTTGTAGATTTAGTTTGGGTATGATATTTGGACTACAGAAGATCCACTAGTTGGTATGTTTTTAGTTTATATAGTGGTGTCATTAGTGTTGATTAAGTGGCTATTAATGATCACATTTTCCACTATAGAGGCTAAATACTTGGCAACTACTCATGCTTATCGGGAGGACGTCTAATTTAAGATATTGTGTTCAAATGTGTGGTTGAGTCAAAGAGTTGTCATAGTCCTTTGTGACAACCAAAGTGTCATATGTTTGGTAAGGAACCAAATCTTTCATGTGAGTACAAAGCACATAAATGTCGAATACCAATTTTTTCATGACATGCTAGAGAATAGGAGGGTGATGCTAGAGAAAGTTGACACTTTGTAGAATGTTACATATGGATTGATGAAGTAAATTAATATAGAGAAGTTTAGGTGTTATATTAAGTCTATGAGCCTTTCAACCCTTAACAAAGTTGGTAATGTTGATATTTCCTTTGCTCTTGCAATATGTTAGACAATTGAGAGAATGCTAAAAAAGGTGTTTCAACCTTGCATCTTAATGTTAAGAACAAAAAAATATAATTTTTGGGCTATAGAGGTTAATTATGGCCCCCAAAAATATCCAAATGGACCTTAACTAGAGAAAACTAGTTATGATGTCATTGGGCTTTATGAGATCTTCAATTTTGAAAAAAATGGTTGAATTTTCAATTGATTATAGAAATTAAATTCCCATACTCCATATTATTTAATTTCTTGAAATATTATTGGTTTAACTACATAAACATTTTTCCATCAATGTTTTAGATCATACTCTATGATCCATCACCAAGATGAAGTAAGCTAGAGAAGGGAATGAATGAATTGGCTCACTAGATCAAAATTTATGGCCTTTGAAACTTAGCCCCCCATACTAGAAATTTAAGAGCATATATGATGCATTAGAGAGCTATAAAGAGTGATTTGTTGACCAATTTATGACATGCATCATGATACATCACAATACATCTTTGAATGGAAATTGGAGTGCCATATTTGGTGAGTAGATTATGATGAGCTTATGACAAGTTTAAGAAATCTATTTTTTTTTAGATTGTGGACTCATCTTTGGATTTGGGAAATGAATTTTTATTTGAGATTTGGGTTCCACATTTTGGGTCCTTGGTTTGGCTCGTGCCTTGTTCCTATCCACTTTCATTTTACTCATATTTACACTAAATAGAATACATTCACCATCAATTCATCCTTATTTACACTTACTTCCATACATATGCTCCTTGACTTAAAATTATCATTTTATCCCTAAGCTTTATTTTAGAGTGATGTAAGACCAACTTAGTTTAACCTCAAGGAGTGAAGGAAAAATTCCTAGATTCAAATCATTAAATTCAAAATTAAACTTTCTTATCCCCTTCTACTAATCATTGTGAGTTAACTTGGTTGATTTTTGTGCAACATGTTGTTATATCATGGTATTTAAAGCTATTAAATATGTACTTAATTTCATATGGGAGAATAATTAGAGCACACTTCAATTTTTAAAAGATGATATATTCTACACCATCACCATATAAGCCATTTACATATGTGTATGTTTCTTTGATATAGCTCATTTCTTAGAGCACACTTTAATTTCTAAAAGGCAATAAAGGCAATAAAGAGTATCCGCACTATCATCATATAGGACATTCACATATGTGTATGTTTTCTTTGGTATAGCTCTTTACTTAGAGTGTCTTCAATTTTTAAAAGACGATAAAGAATCATATCCACACCATCATCATATAGGGCATTTACATCTATGCATATTTTCTTTGATATAGCTCATTGACATTAATCTAACCTACCAAAGGGGCTTGACCTAGGAGAACTCATTCACCTATCAAGAAGGCAAGCTCCTAAATGGTGTGCCTAGACACTAGCTCAACAAGTTTAGTTATTTGAAAGATGAAGGCAAATAGATTTTTAGGAACATATTCTATTAGATTGATTTCACAACATAAATCAAATCTGTGTGGCAGATCAAGATTTGGAGCACTCGAGATCAAACTTGCAACACTAAAAAATGAACTATGAATTTTTATAAATTGACAAATAACCTAGAACAAATATCATATAATATCAATTAATTATTTGAGAGATGAAAATATTTTACACAATTCAACGTCATGTTTCTGTCACCATTCTTAAAACTTAAGTATGCGTATCCATCACATTTAATTTTCATGTATCCATTACAATTATTATCTCAACTCTAATTAGTCTATATTTATTTATATTTAATTGATTACATCTATTTAATTAATCTAAATTCTTTATGTATTATGATTTATTTCTTTCAAAATTTATATTATAAACTTGAGTCCATAAAAACTACCAATTCACCTTAGCTTACCTTTACATTTTATATACCCATTTTTAATTTTTTACATACGTTTATATTAATAATTTGTACTTTGAACATAAACATAAAAACTCAAACTTACATTATTTCATTAAAAAAATAATAATAATAATAATACACATTCAATGAAAATACAATATATCTATCATTTTCAAATCGTGATAAACATTGATGCAAAATAAATCCACACAATTTTCTTCTAGAAAACTTCTCTCTCACATACACCTAAACCTGGCAGCCACTTGAATATGCCAACCACGCCGATCTAATGAGGCATTAGGTAAACCATTACCGCACTTGTAATTATTAAGCAGCACCTAAACCAGGGTTAGTTAAACTCGGGTTTTTCAACTTGGGGGAACTTTAAGCCCGAGGCGAAACAGCGTGCAATCGACCTGTCCAACCTGGCGGTGTTAGCAGGGCAAGCGAGATTTACGACGCTTATCTTCCACGTCAGCATAGCATATTATAGTTCCTTAGTCCAAAGTCCACGCAACAATAAAATAAATATTTATTTAGTAATGCTTACGTCATCATCACATTTACACCCTACGCGCACAGAATTCTCGCCCATCACTCTGTCAACACACGGGAATTTCACGGCCATCTTCTCGGTCAATAAACGGAAGCTTCTACCACTCCCTAACGTCAAGTTAAGGAACGGCGTTGACTTTGATTTTTTATTCTTCCGTCTAATTTCCAGTCGTCTTAATTGGGCTTCTAAGAATAGATGTGCTTTTTTCGTACGTTTGTTTGCTTACGTCATTCCTTACATAACTAACACTAGGTAGTAGTAGTCATTGACCAAGGTCAGGATTTCATGTATCCAGTTTAGATACTTATCTAAGCTTGATAAACAAGGAAACTTTCCATATAATTGAAAAGATCATGAAAAATGTTTATTTATTATTTTATTTATAATTTTTTGATTCAAAGGTTTATTGCACTTGGAGTGTAAAGTTAAAACCAAGATATTTAGAATCTTAACACAATTAGTTGATTTGAAACAATAATAATATTATTATTTTAATATAATTAGGTGTTTTGTTACGAGGTTTAAATTATTGATGATGTATAAGTTAGATTAAGTAGAATATTGATTGATACGATAAGATTATGAGATATTGATTCAATGATTGATTGGTTATTTACAATTGATGCAATATTGTCGATTTTATAATTGATGTAATATCATCAAAATCATGATATAATATTAGTGATTGAATTATTGATTTCATATCAATAGAAAATGTTGAAATATATATCAATTTTTTAATTATAAATCAAAATATATAAAAAGGTAGTAATCTCTTTATTAATGTTAATATTATCAAATCAAATAGATTTTTTTGAATTTAAAAAATAAAAATGAAATCTTAATATAATCCTTGATAAAAAGGATGTTAAGATATATGAAAATCTTTTATTAGTCTTAGTATTGCTAGTCAAAATTATTTTTTAGTATTTGTGAGCTTAACAAGAAAATAAATTTGTTAATATGAGAAGATTTGATATTTCTAGGTTGAGGGAATGACTCTAATGATATGTTTTTAATTGCTAAGTTGGCATATATTAGATTTATGTTATCTATTGCAACGACTTTTAATTTAAGTTGATAATTTTTAGTATTTGTGAGTTTAACAAGAAAGTCAAATTATTTAATATGAGAAGATTTGCAACCTTCATAATGAAAGGATTGTTGACTTTAGAATGGTTGGAGCTTTTGAATTGTGGGAAAGGAGATTTGAAAAGCTTGCTTGGTTATTTTGGGGGGATGATTTTGTGAAAGACATGGTTGACATGGACTATGTTAATTTTAATATTGTAAATTATTTTTCCTTCCAATTCTAATTTTTATTAGAGGCATGTAATAGTTACAATCGAAGCTATGGTTTATCTAAATGCTTTATTTTTTGTGGGGTCTTGATGAAGTCTTATAGGTTGTAAAACTCAAGACTCAAGGCTTTTGTCATGATAGTTGTGTGATTGCTAGCACTTATTTGCATTATATGAGGAAATTCAATGTATTGAAGCCTTTTTACTGATGGATAGGAAATACAATTTTATGGTTGATTTGGATTTATGGCTTTGAGAGGGTCCTTGCGAAATATGTAATCAAATTTCTCAAATATAGATATGTAGGTGGTCTACAAAGCTTAAATACACTATTTAGAGTTATTGGTATTGTACCCATAATCATTTCACCATCTTCAAATTTGGTAGTGAATGTTCTTTGTTCATCTTTAGAGACTCATGTGAGGGGGAGATAATGGTGGTCCTTTGAACAACAAATATAAAGATATTGTCATGGATTGGGATGTGGCTTTCTCTTTGGTGGTAGGGAAAAGTGGTTCTTCAATCTAACAAATGTGAAGTCTCCTATGCATTTTTTCTTTTCTTTCTCTCCTCACTTATTGAAATGTAAGTGGGTTTTCTTTGTAATTTTTTTTACATGTTTTTTTTTTATGTATAGTTTGATTAGTGTCATACTTTTTTGGCCAAATTTAGTGGTTTTTTTTTACCAGTATAAATGTATTTTAGGTTCAAAATTGATTCTTGGAAGAATGCAATCATTATGAAACTTATCTCTTAAGATTATAGATCTATGAATATCTCATTTTTTGTAACTATCTATTTTACTAATACAAACTAACATGGTCCCTATTGACTACATTCATTGACCCAAAAAAAACTCCATAATAAAAGTGGTTATTAAAATAACCCAAAAATGCCTTATAAAATTTACAATATAAAATTAAGGATGATCAACATTTCTTTTGAGTATGCCCTACCCTTAATGATGTGAGGAGTAACTTGTCCCAAATTCATGTTTTAAATAAATTTCAAGACCTTTAAACTTACACCATTTTAGAACCACCATATATTTTGTCCTATTTTTATTTCATCCATGGTATATAATATCATTATTTTGTATCATTTTTCTTTTGTACGTTAGACATATGTTGACACTTAAAATTTAAAATAAGGATAAAAATTTAAAACTAATGATAATTATGTACTATCAACCTTTGTTCACCTTTGTTCTAATCAATAGGACAATTAGGGTTTATGTCTTTATTTTAATTAGTCCTCCAAAATATCTATGCATTTTATAAACAAAAGATCAATTGTAATCTCAACCTTTAGGTATTGTATATTGATAAATGGGTGGAGGAACTTGATTAATAAATTGAGGAAGCAAAAGGATGGCGAGTTCAAAATTGAAGAATTAAAGGATGTGTGAGACAAGAATTCCAATATTACTAACTTCAAAAGTAAATTGAGAACTAAAAAATATCAATTTGATTTTAAGGATGCTAAAAATATTTTTCATGATCATGATCAATTCTTACATATCAAAATCAAGAATTTAATTTTGTTAGTGTGGCTTATAAATTTGTTTAATTCAAAAAATGGTGCAGGAGCATTCATGGTTGAATGGTAATCTTGCATCAATAAAAACAAGTGTCACGTAGTGGCTAGTACTTGTCTTTATAGTATTGTAATTATTGTTTTCTAGATTTGAAAAAAGTGTAAGTTTTATTAATGTGAATAAAAATAAATGTAAGTTTTGTTAATTACGCCGAGAAGCATATTACAATGGCATCCACCAAAAAGCAAAATTCAATGTAAGGAAAACTCTTTAGTTTGAATTTGACGTTCAAATGGCATGCATCTAGCATAACTACATTCATTGTATGTAGACATTTTTTCAAGTAGATTTAAAGTAGATTTAAAGCAGATTTAAAAATGGTTTTAAATCGATTTGATATCTTATTCACTCTAAAATACATATTTTTTATATCATAACCAATTTTATAATAATTTCATTTTTTTATTATTAATAATTATAATTAATTTAATTATAGTAATTATTATAATAAATTAGTATTTATATAAAATATGTGGTACTTATTTTCATCATTTTTTTCTCATTGCAATAGTATTTCATCATCTGTATTATAATTATAAAGATTTTTTTTATTTTATCAATTTAATTAAAAAAAAAATTAAAACTAAATACTTAGTGTCATTTAATAAATTTTTAAGTTTTTAGGGTGAACATTTATTTATAGTAGTAACATAAATATGTTTTTAATAATTATAACAAATTTCAATGTATTTATTTGTAATTATTTTTGTTTATTTTTCAATAGTTTTTAGTTTTTTTGCTTTGTTTTTAAAGCAGTTTTAAAACTGTTTTATTCAAAAATTCATGAAGACCTCTACTAAAATAAATTAAAACTAAATATTTAGTGTCATGTAATAAATTTTTAAGTTTTTAGAGTGAACATTTTATAGTAACACAAATATATTTTTTATAATTATAAGAAATTTCAATAGTGTAATTATTTTATTTTTATTTATTTTTCAATAGTTTTTTAGTTTTTTTCTTTGTTTTTAAAGCAGTTTTAAATATGTTTTATTGACAACTTTCTTTAGATGTTCTTTATCTTTGAATTCATGAAGACCTCTATTAAAAGAGGTTGTTGAATCATAACCATTTCAAAACTTCACGGTTGCAGGTTTGGCTTTACATTTTTTGGATTGAATTTAGCTATCACAAATTTGGCTTTAGTCCTATTGAAACCAATTGCATTGCTATAATCTACTGTTGCAGTAAAACAAAACAAAGATTCAAGGAGTTCGTAAGGTTTATTGTTTTTTATTTGTTGTTGTTTTATTATTGAGTGGGATGGAAAGTCTCCCAAATTGAGTCTGTTGGACTTGCTAGGGCTTATTTGGTTTGGAACTTGGCAAGGTTACATAAGAAAATACATAAATTTAATATTTGATCTTATCTTAATTAAAAATTGTATCACGTTTTTTTAAAGAATAAATTGGACATATGTATTGAAAATCAAATTATAATTAAAATCAGTCAATTCAAATAGTGATAGCATATGGGTAGTTTATAACTCTCGACGTATTTTATATATATTAATATTTAATATATGTATGCTAGTTATAGTGTTTTATTATTGTTAATTAGTTCTTTGCATGACCTAACCATAACCCTAACAATAAATTCTAAACCATTATCCTAATCCTATACCTATCTCTAACCCTAACTATGGTCGTAACACTATCCATAACTATAGTTGTAACCCTAACCCTAACAATAAAGAATTGTAGAGTGACATTACAAAAAAAATCTATGAATTAATATTGGGAATAAGATTTGGAATAAAGATATTGGATGAATAAAATTTTGGAGCATTATATCTATTAATCATATTTTAGTGATTTTTATTAGTAATATTTTATTTTTAATTTATTTTAATTTTTGAATAGTTTTAACCATAATTTTTACATTATTCTTAATTTTAATCTTAATCCTAATTATAATTCTTTTAAGATTATAATGATTAATAATAATAGGATTAGAATTATAATTTAATTAATAATTATAATAATTATCGTTATTTTAATTTAATTTTTATTTATATTTATCAATGTTTAAAGTTAATAAATAGTTTAAGATTTAATTTAAATTTTTATTTTAATTGTGTAAAATCAAATCATTGGATTATCTTAATGCTAATTTATGGATGTGCTTTAATTTAAGCTTTATTTTATTATTTTAATAGTGTGAATCCAAATTTCTATAAAATAGCTAATTGATTTTTGTGAGATTTTCTTTAATAAAAAATAATAATTACATACATTTAAAAAATTATTCTTAAAAAAGTGTAAACAAAAAAAAAATATATTTATTTTAGAAAGACTTAATGAAATGACTTAATAAAGCAAAAATGAAAAATCATTCTAAAAAAATGTTAAAAAAATAGTTTACCTTACTTTCCCTACAAATTTGCTCATAACACCCCAAACTTCTTAGCCAATTCTATTCAAGAGAAATAATTTTTACAATTTTTAAAGTTAAGTATTTAACATGTTCACTTTTAAAAAATTAAATTGTATTTGAAGAAGATAAAATTCTAGTTTTTAATTGGTTCAAAACCAACTTATTAATAACTAATTAACAAAATGAGTTGAAGAATTGATTGCAATAGTACTATGCCTAACGAAAAGTACTAAAAAATGTTTAGTTTTGTGTTGATTTGATTTTAATAATGTTTTGTTGAATAAGATTACAATATTAAGCCAAAAATATTTATTAAATAAATTGTGTTAATTATTGTGCAAATGGTGTAGTGGAAGGTGGTGAAGAGTGAAGTTTCTAAATTAGAAATTGAGGAGGGAAAAATCATGGAGTGGACTTTTGGTTGCAACTTGTGACAACTCATTAATGTTCCTAAAATGTAGTAGTGGAAAATCTGGGCAACCATAATGAGTGTTTGTCTTTCTAATTTGGGTCCCTATTTTTTAGGAGTGGGAATCCAAGTTGTCATCTAAACTTGGTAATTTCCAAGAAGTGGATTTGAAGATGATTTTTGAGTATTTAATATTTTATTTTAATATATTTAAGACAAAATTTCCATGTAGATGGGAGTGACAGCAAAAGGAAGGTATGGTTGATTTGTTAAAGGGAGAGACTTGACAATTTTAGAGTTTGTCATTTTTTAGATTTTTGGAAGAGAAGGGGAGGCGTGGACTTTCTTCGAGAAGGTGGAAAATACATTTTTCTATAGGTTTTTAAGCTGTTTGCAATAGTAAATGGATTATGAAATCCATGGTTAAACATCAACAAGTTGGTGATTGAAGATTGCAGATTGGAGAGCCAGTTTTATAGTGCAGGGAAATGATTTGAAGAAGAATCTGGAGCTTGTTTGTGAAGTTGTTTGCTATCATATAATAGATTTGCATCGATTTTTTTATGATTTTCTTCAGCCTATGTGGCTACATAAACTTTTTTAATTAAATTTATTTTTAATTGTGAAGCATTGTTGATAGTTAAATAGAGAGGATTTAAAATCTATTGTTGCAAATTGTTGCTCCATGTTTGTTGTTGGTGTTGAAAGATTTTGTGTGAGGGTTGTGTGAGTCCATCACTTCATTAGTGATATCAGAGCTAGTGTTCCTAAGTGTGTAGGAAAAAGCACCGATTGGAGGCGATTTACACCAGGATTTGTGGTGCTGTGTGTGATTTGCATGTAAACAAATTATCGAATGTGAGGTAGTTTACATGTGAAGAACTTGAGGGTTTGAAGATTTTTGTTGAGGCTTTGTGAGACCTTGAAAATGTCAAAGAAGAAAGGCAAGAAGTTTTTCATAGTTGTGTATGTCGGTGAACATGAAGGAGAAAATATTGTAAAAGTATGTTTTGAGGATAGCATGAAGGAAGATGGTGAGATTGTAGTAGAGGATGAGAAGAAAAAAAGAAAGTGTAGCAATCCAAGAGGAAAACAATGTTGCAATAGTATGCTTGGGTGAGAGCATGGAAGAAAATGAGAATAGTGAAGAAGATAAGTTTGTTGTAGCATTGGTTGAAGAAGGAGGAGTTCAAGAAGTGAGCATTAAGGGGATTGTTGTGAGTAAAGTTGCAGCAATTGAGGATGTTGAAGTTAAAACAAAGTATGCAGTGATGTATGAGGATCTAGTGTTCAATGAGGAACCTAATGAATATCAAGAGTTTCTTGAGGAAGAGATCATAGAGATAGAGAAGTTGTTCAGTGCAACAACATGGATAGTAGCATTCAACGGTGAGGAAGAAGATGTTGTGGAAAAAGAAGTCATTGAGGTAAAATATAATTTTTATGAGTTTTGTAATGTTGAATTTGTAAAGGATCTACATTGTGAGATGAGAAAAGAGTTAGAGAAAAAAAATGATTGTGAAGATACTAAGTGGTATATAGATGTATACTTGTAGGTAGAGGCTATAGAGGAAGCTACATGAGAGATCTAGTGGAGGTGGTTGATTTGTGATGGGTTGGAGCCCGTGAAGGAGATGAGGAGAAGAGGAAGCCTTTGAAGGAGGAGAATGGTCTATGGTGGATGTGAGTCCACGAGAGGAAAGAGGAATAGGGTGCACAGTTGGTGGAGGAGGATGATAAGTGTGTTGACTAAGTGTTGGAATAGGTAGAGGAATAAATTCTTCTATCTAATTCAAAGATGGAGTTTGTTGAATGCTATTTATAACCTGAAAGGATGGTCCTACCATTCAACTCCATTTTGTGAAACCAAGCTCACAAAATTTTTCTACCTTGGGTGTCTAATGCAGGAGCATCCACGGTTAAATGACAATCTTGCATCAATAAAAAAAATGTTTAATTTTGTCTTGATTTGATTTTAATAATTTTTAGTTGAATAAGATTACAATATTAAGCCAAAAAAATTTATTAAATAAATTGGCTTAATTATTGTGCAAATGGTGTAGAGGAAGGAGGTGAAGGGTGCAGTTTCTAAATTAGAAATTTAGGAGGGAAAAATCATGGTGTGGATTTTTGGGAGTTGAAACTTGTAACAACTCATTAATGTTCCTAAAATGTAGTGGTGGAGAATTTGAGCACTCATTTTGAGTGATTATTTTTTCTAATTTGGGTCCCTATTTTTTGGGAATGGGAATCCAACTTGTCACCTAAACTTGGAAATTCCCAAGAAGTGGATTTGAAGATGCTTTTTGAGAATTTAATACTTTATTTTAATATGTTTAGGATGATTTTTTCATGCTAGGTGTGGTAGATGGGAGTGATAGCAAAAGGAGGTTGTGGTTGATTTATTGAGGGGAGAGACTTGACAATTTTGGAGATTATCATTTTCAATATTTTTGGAAGAGAAGGGGCTCAACATGGATTTAATTGGAGAAGGTAGAAAATACATTTTTCTATAGGTTTTGAAGGTGTGTTGTAGCAGTAGATGGATTATGAAATCCATGGTTGAAGATCAACAAGTTGGTGATTGAAGATTGCAAATTGGAGAGCCAATTTTACAATGCATGGAGATGATTTGAAGAAGAATTTGGAGTTTGTTTGTGAAGTTGTTTGTTTTCATATAATAGATTTACATATGTTTTGTAATGATTTTATTCAGCCTATATAGCTACACAAACTTTTATAATCAAATTTATTTGAAATTGTGTTCAACATTATTGATAGTTAAATAAAGAGGATTTAAAACCTATTATTACAAATTGTTGCTTCATGTTTGTTGTTGGTGTTGAAATATTTTGTGTGAAGGTTGGATGAGTCCCTCACTTCATTAGTGGTGTCAGAGCTAGTTTTTGTGAGTGTGCAGGAAGAAGTGTTGATTGGAGGCAATTTGCACCAAGACCTGTGGTGGTGGTGTGTGTGATTTGCATGTAAACAGATTATCGAATGTGAGGTAGTTTACATGTGAAGAACTTGAGGGTTTGAATATTTGTGTTGAGCTTTTTTGAGGCCTTGAAAATTTCAAAGAAG
>VDFB02126972.1:44288-91673 GCA_007258455.2 Sequoia sempervirens | reverse complement strand
CTCTAAGAAGGGCTTGTATAGAAGAAAAATGGACACAATAAAAAATTGTCTTTTGGTCTATGAGGAAGGATCTAGGTGAACCAAAAACTAGTGCAGTGTTTGAAGAGATCCAAGAAGATTATGAGTTTAGTGATTTGTGGGATAAAGAGCATTGCCCTGAAGTTCAACAAATTGATGATGAATTTGATGATGATAGGAAAGAACAAAGTGTACAATATGCCAAAAAAATTAAACGTGGTTTAAGTGAGACCATAAAACAAACAAATACTTCAGGAGCAACCATAGCCAAAAAAATGGGTTATGAAGGTTGTGGTTTAGGGTCCAAAGGACAAGGAATTTAGGTGCCAATATAGGGAGGCCATAGAAAACCTAGTGATTTGCAAGGTATTGGAGCTGATAAAAAATCCCAAGGGCATACAAGGACAAGCGAAACAATTCATTTTGTTACAACTTTAACTCCTCATGGTTAGATACAATCACAACTAGGACATGGTGGAGAATCAAGTGCAAATGGCACTACCATTGGTGGCGATAGTATGGGTAGTAGTACTAGTAGTGGTCTACATGTGCTACAATAAAAAAATACACATAATAGGCCAACATTAGAAGATACTACACAAAAACCTAGTGATCAAGGCATTCCAAAGATGTAAAGGATTATGACAAGTCTAAGTCCAATGACCAATACCACTACCTTCATTTCCACCCCAAAGGATTTATTTCTAGGCACTCCTAGTCCTCCAGTTAGTGTGAATGCAACATCAATGGCTAATCCTCAACCTCGATCTTAGGTAATTAGTGATGTTCCCATCACTATAGGTACTGATACTCATTCTCCATTCAAGAATTTCATTATGTCTACGGCCCCAAGTTTTGATTACAATGTTGACTTTAAAAGGACATCAAAAATGTATAAACAAAAAAGGAAGGAAATGATATATAATACATCTATTATAACTTTAGAGCCTACAAAAACTAGGGTTTTACTTGCTTTTGACCCAAATACAGAAACCGTGGAGTACATATTTATTGTTCCCAAAGTTAAAAATAAACTAGAGAGTCAGATGGAATGCTTTGAATTTTAGGTGAGCAGTATAAAAGTGGATTTTTCTAGACACATTTTTTTTGGAAAAAACAATACTTTAAAAAAGAACAACGAAATAGTGTACACATCATTGTAAAGCAAGAGAGGGAAAAAATAAGTTGAAAATTCAAATACAAAAGTTATAGGCAGACCTAGCAAATGAGAAAGCAAAGAGGAAAGTAGCAGATAACAAGAGTAATGAATTAGAAAAAATAATTTAAAAATCTACCTCTACACGTACAAAAAAAGAGGGTGACCAAACAAAGGTGAAACTAAAATTGAATGAACTGAAGCAAAGATTACATGAGAGCATAAAGAAATATGATGATGAAAAATACACTTCAAAAAAATTAAAACAAAACTTGGCAAAAGAAAAACATTGGGAACAAAAATTAGAGAAACAAAGAAAAACCAATTTAAGGTTGGTGGTAGAGCTAAGGGAATCACAAAATTAAATAAACTCTTGTCAGAATAAGTTAACTACATTTTTTAGAGAAACAATGAGGCATATGAAACAAAAGATCTAGGAGGAAACAATATAGAGAATTTATCATTTGTGTGAATTGTTTCAATTGATTGATTCTTTGACAATACATAATAGGAAGCTCAAGAAATACATAGTCAATAGAAATGTGATTTCAAGAGAGAAAATTACAAATCAAAATTTTCAATAAATCTACAAAGTCAGTGACAATAAATTAAAATAAAAAGGAATTCATGACCAAATTGATGCCTCAATTAAGGTGTCATCTATCATTGACAAGTGTTTGAGAATATGTGAAATAGACGAATTTTTTTATCAAGCTACAAAAAAGATGAGGTTGGATAAAAAGGTAAGGAACTTAATAGAGATTGGTTTTCCCGCAGCTTTTGACACAATAGAGCAATTCATTGGAAATGATGCTTTCATAAAGAAGATGGAGGATACAAGGAAGATTGATTTGGACCGATTTCCTCGAAACCTAGATGAGGCGAACTATTTGGATTCCATCAAACCATTGATAACCTTGAATACAACTTTTATTGAAATATTCAAGTCAAGTTCCAATTTCAATCATGAATTGTAAACAATTTTTCAAGTTAGACACTATCAATTACAACAAATGGAACTTCCATCAAATGAGTAGTGGAGCATGCTACAAAAGTTGATAGAATGATTTGATAATATGAGTTTCCAACTCAGTTCTGTACAGAGTTATCTTTGAGAAAGATTTTGCATTTCCTCTATGTATTCCTTCATTTGAAAATTAATACAAAACTCAAATTCATTAATGTGTTCAAATTATCTATATTATTTATTTTCTCAATTAAAAAAAACTTTGGTTTCTAATACTAGATACACATTAAAGGATTGCTAATGTTGTTAATGTGTTATTAAGCATTGAGTTGAATGATGAATCATTTAGTACATGTAAAAATTATCAATATGACATAATTAAAATATGAAATTATTAATAATATGTTAATTAATAAATGGAAATTAAAAATTGTGTTTAATAAATAATTAACCAATTTGAAAACAATGTTTAAAATTTAGATTCTGCATTGGAACAGTGCAAAATAGTAGTACATTAATTTATTCAATCTAATTCATAATTTCATGGAATGCAATATAAAATATCATTAACTACAATTTGGAATATAAATATATAATTCATGAAATGCAGTATAAAATTTAAATACCTAGAAATTGCTAAATCTGTGGACAATAGTTAAATTTTAGATTCTACATTGGAAATTTGGAACAGTGGAAAATAGTAGTACACTAATTTATTCAATATGATTCATAATTTCATGGAATACAATATAAAATATCATCAATGCTAGTTTAGAATATTATTCATGAAATGCAATATAAATACCTAAAAATTGTCAAATCCCTTGCATTTGCCAATTCACCTCCTGGTCCTCACTCTGATGATGATATTGAGAGTGATCTTGACTGAGTCTGATCTTTTTTTTCTTGACCCTGCATATGTCCGCTTAACTACATCTCAAGTTCAACATTCATTGTGTCACTGTCATTTTTGCAACAACCACTAATGTTTGAAGTATTGCACAACCCTCTTCTTTCACATATGGACATCCTAATTGTGAGTGGCATTTCAAAATGAAAATTTTAGATATCATACCTAGTTGTATATATCCTCAAGCAATTTCCCAACTTCTTGCCTAGTTTGTTTCTTATCTTTGATTTCAAAAGCCCCAATGCACTAAAACTCTCTTGTCCTCCACTGACCCCAATATCATTGTTTGACATAAATCAACAAGTTTGAGATATTTTGATAATGAATCACACAATATTTCACTCTGACTAAAGGTTTCCCAAACCCTTGTTATTGATCCTACAAGTACAGGAGATCTCCATGGAGTCAAACTATTCAATCATAGTTATTGCAAAATGGGTAGTTTCTTTTATCCAAGCTTAGTTGTATTTATAATTCCTTCTATATTCTATCCATTGTATTTTGAACTTTTTGAAAGGTTTTTCACCACAGTAATTACTTTCATATGAAATAAGTATGGTTGATGGTGGCCTAGGACCCAAAATTGAGGATACATACTAGAAATGGCTTCAATTATTTCATCTCGATGGAATCATTCTATAATATATGAAGAAAGATATCTTGCTATATATTTTAAAATACCACTTACAAATTTAACAATATCATTAAAATCTTCATTTGTAGCAAGTACTTCTTTGGTAGAGAGCCTGACCATCATAGAATAGCGCATTATTATCTCAAATCCACATATAAAGACACATAACTCCCCAATTGCATTAAATTATAAAAGAAATTCAAGACTATTCAAATTTGTAATTAATTTCGAACTTATAAAATTTGGACTTCAAAATGGATAAATCTGATAGATATAAATTATCGGGGTGTTACAACCTCCAAAATTTTCCTAATTTAACCATCATAGCTGACCTTGAACCCAATGAATGGAGCTTTGATTCCTATGTTAAAATTTATCTACCTTCTTGAACTTAATCACTACAAATAGAAAAATAACCTTTTAGGTTTTACTGACATTGAAAAGCCAAAACAAAGATCTAAAAGGCTTCAAAGATTAGGAAATTGTTCAATATTTCAAATAAAACGATATCTCAAATATTGCATCCATGATATACCCCCATATTCCCACTTGAAATGCATAAAAAAATCATTGTCGCACCCCCACTGCAGCATATGTTCAATTTTAAAGGTCCTTGGTGGGCTAGCAGGGCAAAGAAAGTAGTGTAAACCTTTATCGCAATATCGCCAGTCAACAAAGGTATGTGCAGGATGGCAGGATATAAGAGACAATTTAAAATTTTTACCACTATACTGCAACAGTTAAATATAAGGAGCACAGGGTAGTTGTAAGCTAGAAACACTTAACAATGAAAGTAACCTGTAGCCCTACAAGGAGTAAATAGTGACACTACAGTATGGTGGTAAATGTTCACTTAGTTGTTGGAGGTAACTTGCTATCATGCGATGCTTCAAAGTGGAGTGTGTGGGGTGGTAGTATGAGATTGTTTAACTGACAGTCCCGCAACAAGAAAAATAAAGAAGTGCAATATAGCGAGGAGAATAAAGAATGATAAAATTACATTGCCACCCCACGACAGTCTTGATATGATGGAGCGGTACTACGGTACAAGTTGTCAAAGTATTTATATTGACAGTGGCAATGATTACACCACCTATCTCAAACTATTCAATCCACTAGTACACAGACAACAATATATGACTAAATAAACTACTAAAAATTGCATATAAATGACTAACTTTAGTCACGTGACTATTAGTGGTATTTGTAGTCATTTATAACACCACTAAATTTATGACTAAACAATTTTAGTCATTTATTTAGTCATTGATTTTAGTCATTAATTTGGTCACTGATTTGGCCATTGATTTAGTCATTGATTTAGTCATTAATTTAGTCATGGTAGTGATTTATTTAGTCATTAATTTAGTCATATATTTAGTCATTACTTTAGTCATATATTTAGTTATTAATTTAGTCATATATTTAGTCATTAATTTAGTCATATTTAGTCATTACTTTAGTAATATATTTAGTCATTAATTTAGTCATATATTTAGTCATATACTTAGTCATATATTTAGTAATTAATTTAGTCATTACTTCAGTCATTAATTTAGTAATTTTTATTTATTGGTTTCCATTAATTGGTAGTAAATATAGTCATGAAATGAAAAATTTATTAAATACTATAAATTTTATAATGTAAAACTAACATAATATTAAACTTGAACTAAAACATAAAAGAAAATAAAAATATTACATATACGAACAAGCTACACCATGCTAGAATTAAAAGATTGATTCAACATCATGATAAATAAAGGTAATCTGCAATAAAAAATTTAATGCAAATATATATCAAGTTACAACATGTCAAATTTGTCTAAAAGTATATATGTAAATATAATGAGAAATGTAAAAGTTGTCTAAGAGTTTCCAACTCTTTCAAATACACCATGATAATTAAGATCCTTAAACAAAACATTCAAAATACTGCATAAAGCAATGAGCCAAGATGTCTAACATTAACTAGTACATGATAAACATGTTCAACTATGTCATTTTTTGCAAATATTTTAGTGGCCACCGTGTGAAGGTTCCCTCTTTCTCTTTCAGACGAACAACTCCATCTATTTTGTCTTCATAAACAAGGGGTATGTTACTTGTGACCTTTAAAATGTTTACATTTGCATCTCCCATTCCTTTCAAGTTGACTCCATGTACAATAGATAGGGAGTGAATCCGCACAATGCCCACAACATCACCATCAAACAGATCCAACACCCTAAGTTTATCCCCTTCTTTAAGTTTATCATCAATACATTTTTGCAAAAAGAAAAAAAAATAACACATTATATTAGATAGGTAATGATTACCCTTGTTTGCATAATAAGACAACCATTACTTACTTAAACAATACTTGCATGTGTGTGTTAAAATAATTGCAAAATAATTTTTTCAAAAATAATTGCAATGATCTCATTTACTAAAAAACCAACACTCATAGCAGTGCTTACAATGTTACTATTAGCTTCATGCTAATCAGATACAAAGGCCACAAGTATAAACACTGCATTACCATGCACACATACCAAACACATAAGGTTATGACAACACTATTACACATAAAAAAGGTACCTAATGCACAAAAACAAAGAATGCAATATGAGAGCACTAGTACTACTGTTGCAAGGTGAAGGTGAAATACATTGGGATGTACAAAAATAGTGGCATTAAAGCTCTAAAACATAACCCCATGCAGTCAACATAACCCTGTCAATGATGACACATAAAAGAAGAACAAAGAACAAAATGTATCAAGGCAACATGTGACAACCATTAAGAGCAATCATTGAGGAAACAATGCAGTCTTTCTCTATGACTTTCATAGTAGCAGTAAAGGAGTAACAAATAAGGTTGGATGTAGAGGTCACATAAATAATAGAGAAAGAGCCTTTCACTGTTAGGAAATAGTGTAAGAGTATGCAAAAAGAAGTCAAGAATGATGTCCAATGAACAAGTAGCAGTAGCAGTGAGTTTCATGGTTGTAGCAGTGAGTTTAGTGCAAGGGCAGTGAATTTTATGGCTGTAACAACGAGTTTAATAGATCGAGCAACAACTATCATTACTAAACAACAAGAAGACATTAAGAGAAAGCGGCAAGAATATCAAAAGAAACTTTTTTTTAATAACAACAACCATAATGAAGAATTAACAACAAATTCGTGAAGGAAAGAACAACAAGTATCATCCAATGAAAGAAGCAACACACTAAGTTTAATATGTTGATAAGGTCAATTACAATGGCCTAAAACACAGTCAAGCATCATAAAGTATTGAAGTGCCAACAATCCCCACTGAAAAGTGACAAAGTAGGTACAATGATTGTTCTATGGGTTACATTCAATGTTTTAGTTGTCTATTTACTATTTTATAAGCTTGTTCACTGTTTGGGATCATAACAGTCATTAATACATGAAGGGTTTCAAAATAAAGGAAAAGTAACGTTTCATAGCACTCACCTCAACTTCAGCACCAGTAGTACTATCAATATCATGCATATACTCCTCGAATTCAGCATAATCACTATCAACATTGTCCTAAAGTTGTGTAGCTTTGCAGAGAGCTCTATTGACAGGGTATTTTCCTTTTTGTTCTTCTTTCATATAATTGCCCTGCATGTGTTTTAATCATCATGAAAATTTAATATAAGTTTGCAAAAGCTATAAATTTTTGTCCACAACAACTATTATATTACCTCAACTTCAACACAACTATGATTGACATCAAAGCGTTCTTGTTTTCGTGTTGCTTTGATAAAATTGCTCTGCATGTAGTTTAACCATCAAGCAAAAAAAAATATCCAGATGAGTAATTCAGGTAAAAAATAGTCAACAGAGCCTTTCCAAGCATAAAAATCACAATAGGCAGAATGGGTGAAAATTCATTTTTGTAGACTCACAAACCCTCAACTTTGTCTTTATAGACTTGTTTCAACAATTTGACTACAAAATGCACAAAACTCTTCAAGAATCCACCAAATCATAAATAAATTGAAGTTAACTCACCCAGCCACGTAATTCAATGCAAAAGAGAACAAGGAAACCTTGTACGGAAAAGTACAGAAGCTTGGAATTGCAAATAATCAGAAATTTCTAAGAAAAGAACAAAATTTCAAGAGTTTTATTATTGCTTTATGATCCATAGCAGCTAAAATCTTTTGGGGAAAAAATCAGCAAACCAAAAGTATAAGATTTTTTGAAAAAATCGAGAAAAATTCTAGAAAAAATAAAGAAAAAATAAAATTTAAAAATAAAGGTAAAAATTGTAGAACAAGAGATAAAAACTATTTTTTTGAAATTGAAAGGAATTTCCATAGCATAGAGATATAGAGAGCAAATAAAATAAAGAGTTTAACTAATGAATTGTAAAAAATAGATTTTTGTAGTTTATATTCATATCGTTGATTACATTGCATTTCACATCTTTCAAACTCAAAGCATTACTTCACATTGCATAACTAATAACTAGATGCTAATAGATGAGAAAATTTCAATTACAATATAGTTTTTACAAATTCAACCTAAGGAGTTATGCAATTACTTCACATTGTATAACTAATAACTAGGAGCAGCTGCCAATTGCATTTTATTTTCATGGCATTCTATGAGACCACATTTCTTTGAGGCATTTTTTCAAACAGTTCATTGCCTTGTTGCTATGGCTAAAAACCTAAAACAAGTGCTTTCAAACAAGCTATGGATGCTTGGAAAAAATCTATCAAAAGCATAATAGTAAGCAATAACATAGACAAAGCGATGAACTCTTTGAAAAAATGCCTCAAAGAAATGAGGCCTCACGGTGATGGAATTCCATGACAATCAAATGCACTTTGATTGTCATAGAATTCCATCACCGTGAGGCCTCATTTATTTGAGGCATTTTTTCAAAGAGTTCATTACCTTGTCTATGCTAACACATTTTTCATACATGTCTATCAAAGAATTTTATAAAATAGTTCATTGCCTTGCTGCTATGGCTAAAAGCCTAAAAAAAGTGCTTTTGAACAAGCTATGGATGCTTGGCTAAAAGCCTGCAGATTTTTTAAAAATCAGTATTAATTGAGATTTTTTGCAAATTTTTGCTTTTGTGGCCCACATTGCTAAACTATCACACCCATAAATGAGTTTGAGACTCCATAATCGTTCCCCGTTCCTAAATAAAATTTAGCACTATCAGACTAACAATGCCTCATCGGAAAAACCCCCATCATAGCCTCATTGATGGCCTAATGATAATGACCTAGTATCGGTGTAACAATACCCTATCAGGCTGACTCCTAAGGTGTCCTCCCTGATAGACCGATAGAGTCAACAAAAGAAAGCACATTGTTGTAACACATGAACATCGGTGGAATGAATGTTTTCATTCCCCCAATGGCCTAATATAACGAATGTTTGCATTCCCCCAATAAAAGCAGTTAATAACCTAGCATCGGTGTAACAATACCCTATCAGGCTAACTCCTAAGGCATCCTCCCCGATAGACCGATAAAGTCAACAAAAGAAAGCACATCATTGTAACACATGAACATTGGTGGAACGAATGTTTGCATTCCCCCTATGGCACGATATAACAAATGTTTGCATTCCCTCGATGAAAGCAGTTAATAACCTAGTATCTGTGTAACAATACCCTATCAGGATGACTCCTAAGGTGTTCTCCCTGATAGACCGATAGAGTCAACAAAAGAAAGCACATCTTTGTAACACATGAACATCGGTGGAACGGATGTTTGCATTCCTGCCATGGTCCGATATAACGAGTGTTTGCATTCCCCCGATGAAAGTAGTTAATAACCTAGTATCGGTGTAACAATACCCTATCGGGCTAACTCCTAAGGCGTCCTCCCCGATAGACCGATAGAGTTAACAAAAGCAAGCACATCGTTGTAACACATGAACATCGGTGGAATGAATGTTTGCATTCCCTTGATGGCCTGATATAACCATGGATTATCAGGAATTAATATATATCAGGGGAATCAGTCTTGTTTACCTTGTTCGTGGGCCAAAAGTGTATTAAGGGATTGGCACCCCCTTATGGTTTATAAACCTGCACTTCTGAGACCTAACAAATCATTCATTGAACTCATAGTTATTTTTTCATAGAACTCAGTCACAACATTTAGGATAGTCACAATGGATTTCAATGAAACAAAAGGAAAATTTTCATAGATTCACTGTTCTATATATGATCGTAATACTTTTCCTGGAGATCACGAGAGTAATTTTATAAAGGCATGTTGTGGAAAACATTTATGAAATTTTCAGACATCTTTAGAATACAATATAAAGATGATATAGTTGAGAATCAAAATATTGAGGGATAGCCTCTTACCTGATCTAAATCCGTGGAATTATGGTCATTCCATGTAGAAATTATAGGCTTAACAGAGGCAACCAATTGCGAAACTTTCTCAGTGAGACAGTTTAAGCAACTCATTATATGTTGGTAGTCTTCATTTGAGTTGACATGATTTGGAGAGGCTCTTACCAGGTGTTCAACAAATGGCTGTGAAATCTCTGTTGATGAACTAGATTTCCTCTTGATACTAGAATTAGATTTAGTATGATCTAGTGCTACCATATAATTGACAACATCTTCTACACTCGCTTCTCTATTATTGTTTTCCACCTAAAATACAATGTCAATTTCAACATATAGTTAGTTTAATGAAAATTTGAAATAAATGACACAATGTAAATTAAACCAAAAATACATACACTTACTCCACATTTGTCCATTTTGGCCTACAACCCGCCTCGGCCAAATGTATATCTAGTCCTCACATTATCTCTTGCTTTCTTTCCTTTGTTACTCTTTGTCAAATATTCTTCGAAACACATACTTTCTTTCAATGCCTCCCACTGTTTGGGAGATAGAGTGGAGTCTAACATCTCTTTTCCCTCCATGATTGTTTTTCTGCAATTGTATCTAAAATTGTTCATCAGAAGTCTGATCTTGTTCTTGTAATATTTTCTAGATATTTTTCCACCAACAGTGTCAAAGGAATTTTCCATTTTTTGTATAACATATTCCACATTTCATGGATCTTGCTCTACAAAATTTGATTTGTAGATATCCAAATGGTCCCTACATCTTACACCCAACTCAGAGGCCCACCTTGTAGCATTTTTCCCAATGGGTTTGCCATCTCTTGATACCTCAACCAAGAATGGCTTCTTCCCTTCTAATATTATTTATTTTGCATTCCTCTCTGTAGATATATATAAATTTTGACTCAATATTTGTCTTTTAACATAAGCAAGCACATCTTTTTTTTCACCACTACAAATATTTCTGGCTGATTCACTAATTCCTTCAAAAGTTGTAGATGCGACAAGTGCACTCTCAACAGGCACATCAAATGCAAACAGACTCTCTTCATGACTTTGATTAACTGGAACTTCATGTTCCTTGGCCACATCACGTGTGGCATGAGTATGTAGATCAATAGTGGTCTTCCCATATTTCACTTCACGACTATATTTTAACCATTTTCATTTGTTAAATCACAAAAGCGTTGGCTTATACAAGCTGGAAACACTGTATCTTTACTTTCTTTTTGTTTTTTCTCTTCATTTTCTCTACTCTCTTTTTCTTGCTTGTAAAACAAAAAATAATAATCATATCATGTCTTATATACATAAAGCTCTTGCCTATAAAATTTCATTAAACAATATTAAACAAATAATTTACTACTTAGTGGATTTACAACTTTCCTGTTTGACGTCAAACCAAGACGTGATAAATATTCATTATTCTTGGCCACACGTTCTTCACGAAAGCACTCATAATCTGTCATTGGAATTTCAACATTGTGATCACTATCATCTAATTTGCACCTTAAATTATTTTTCTTCATTTCCTGATGTCCACAAAAACAATAATGTATAAATTAGCAACTTGATACAAATATATTGCATCCTCATTTTTATATGAAAACATATTCATATTGCATTCATATAACAACTTTTTTCAACATTAAATCTTTGAAACAGGTATTAGTCTGAAGGTCTGTTTCCTTGAAATATAAAACAGTCTTAAAACAACATAAAAGTCTTTCATAAAAGGTCATAAAATGGGGCTCATCAATAATCATCTACATTTCCAGCAAGATTAGAATCCTAATCAGTCGTGTCTGCGTCTACTTGATTTTCTTCCTCATCCTCATTTACGACATGCAATACATTATCTCTCCCAATTTCTTCATTGGTAATCAAAATCTCTTCTTCAAACAGTCCCTCATTGTCTTCATCCACTTCTTCAAATGTTTCTTGTAAATTAACATATTTCCCATTAGGAATTACATCAACAACTTCCATGAATTTTTGTCTCAAATGAGACTCTGTTTGAATGACATATGACCAACTTGGGCTTCTTACATCATCAATTAGAAATGATTGGTTAATTTGAAGAGGGGAAACATACGACTCATTTGTCTATGATAAAAATTGTCGTGTATTTGCACGTACAAATCCATACTCATTAAATTGTATTGTGGATGGTTGGATCCACTTACATTTTAATAATATAGGACTATTTTCACCAAAATTCACTTGAATAATTTCTTGGATGAATCCAACATAAAATTTCTTCTTAATTTTATGAAGAAATTCAGCACTAACAACATAATCACAATTTGTCTTTCCTTTGTCTTTTTCTTCCACTCTTAAATGACTACCATAGGCCCACATTCCACTAAAATGCATAGCCCATAAATGTGGAGGTTGTGAAAGCTCACTTTCCTTTGTTGTTATATCTTGACCTTCTTCTTTTGCATCATTGATTGCATTAGCAATCCATTCTTCAAATTTTGGAAAAGAAACAGCTCCAATCAAATCATGATGCCTGCGCCTTTGAGGTCAATGTTGCATCCAAGTTTGATTCTCTTCTTCATATTTTTTGCATAGAATAATGACGTACAAATAGTAAGATTAATAATATAAATGTGTAAATGCAATTGAGTAAATAAATTATTGTGTAATTTTTTTTACCTATGCCACTTATCGAATGAAGATGTGTTTTGAAGAATAAAGGCATGTATTGCACTTCTTTCTTGATATGATAGCTTGAAGCGACATCCATTGCCTTCGAATACTTCACCTACAACTCTCTCATCTTCATCATCATCCCATACATGTCGATTGCCAATTTTTAAATCCTTCATATATTATGTGCAAAATCCCATGGCCTCTTGCATTGAATATCCCTCAGACATGCTACCTTCTAGTTTTGCCCTAGTACAGACAATTTTTTTCAAAACCTTCTAATATCATTCTATAGGATACATCCATCTCGTTCTTACTGGGCCACAATGCTCTAGTTCATATTCTAGATGTATTAAAAGATGTATAGAAATGTTAAAGATTGCTAGTGAAATTCTCGTTCCAATAGAAAAAGGACTTCAACAACCTCCTCCCTCAAACTATCAAAGTTTGAAGGATCTAATACATGTAAACTCATTCTCTTTAATATTAGGCCCAACCTTATAGTTTCCAATCTTGGCCCCATTTCCAAACTTGATATCTTTACCACAATAGGTAAAATATTCTCAATTATGACATGATAGTCATGGGTTTTGAGGCCTCTTAAGCTATTAATGTCAGTTTGGCTTCTGATGTTGCTACTTACATATCCAGTAGGAAGCGAGTCTGAGACATCAACTCTAAGAATTGTGCACGTTGTTCCTTTGTCCAGACATAAGGAGCACTAGGTTTTCTATATTTTTCATTATCATATTTTTCAACCCAAATATTTCGACAAATCTTTATTTCTCAAAAGTCTTCACCTGATGAAATAGTATCAAGAGCACCAAAAAGAGTTTCTATAATAGTATAATCAATATTTTTCTCATTATGCATAAAGTCAAGAGTATGCCTAATGGCTATATCCTTAAAGTATGGCAACTTATACAATATGCACAACCGTTTTACACCACTTCACGATTCTCTTCTTGACCATTGAAACATGTTTTTTGTTGACGATATGGATGATCCATTTTAAGGTAAGCATGATGTCCACAATAATTACACGTACACAAAATTCTTGAATGCCTCAAAAAATCCTTAAAGTTGCAAGCAAGACATGCATGGTATCCATGAATAGAGAGACTAGAAAATGTGCCATATGCAGGAAGATCATGAATCATAAACAATAAGGATGATCTTAAAGTGAATTTTATTGAATTACCATGCCTTAAAGATTGAATTTCTTCAATTCCTTTCCACAATTCCATTAACTCATAATATAATGGCTCTAGATAAGAATCTATTGTATTTGAAGTCACACTTTTCTTTCCTAGTATAATCAATGATAACATTAAGAAAAATGGTTTAGTTGCTAACCATGGAGGCAAGTTATAATTTATTAGAAACATTGGCCAAGTTGACCACTTAGTACTTTGATCTGAGAATGGGTTCACCCCATCTAGAGCCAAACCCAACTTTATATTACGAGGATCTTGAGAAAAATCGGGCCATTTGTTATCAAATTCCATCCAAGTCTTAGAATCAGGCACATGTCACTATTTTCCATCAGTGCTCTTATTTTGGGCATGCCACTGCATAAGTTCAGCAATATCTCTACACCTATACATTCGAAGTAATCGTGGGATTATCGGAAAGTGGTGAAGAACCTTTCTAGGAACCATAGCTGATTTCAACCCTTGTCTATAGCTCAGTTCATGACATTTCAGACATTCACTCTCATTTGCAAGATTTTTGTGAAATAATACACAACCATTCACACATGTGTGGATGTTTCCATACCCCAAGCCGAGCTTACTGATTTTCTTTTTACATTGACTTCGTTTTGTTGGCAATGTTGAGTCAGCTAGTAACAATGAACTTAATAATGCCAATAATTGATCTACACTCTCATTTGTCCAACCATGCACCACTTGCAAGTTAAGAATTTGAAGGATTGTTTTCAAATGACTTAACTTACAATTAGCATACACAGGCTTTAAAGAATCGTCCATTGACTTGGCCCAATCACCGTTTAGACCCTCATTCAACATTCTATCAACTTCAAACCCTTCGTCAAATTTTTTTGCCTCTTCATCTATGTTTGGTGCCACTTCATCTATGTTTGTTTCCTCTTCATCTCTCACAGTTTGACATTCTATCATATCTTCATGATAATTGTAAGCCTAAGGGCTTATACCACTATTCCCATATCTTATCATATGTTGATAAATCATATTTATTTTTTCACCTTTCCACCAAGACAATTTTTGCATGGACATGGATATTTGTCAATGTCCCTCTCATGAGCTAATCTCTCATCATATGCATGATATTGATCTGTAGTCAACCTTTGACACTCATCCATCTATAATATTGTGCATTCCCATATTAATATAGTTTCTAATTTAAATAAAAAAACATAAATGTGAAAATAGAGATGCCAAAACATTGTTGAAAGTAGTCACTTTTAGTACAGATCATAACAAAAAGAAGAGGATATAATGAGTCATTGTTCTGAGATCTATCTTACATTCATTTGAAGTTTACCTACTGAGAATGGAATATGCCTATGTTTCCTATTAGCTTACTTTCGTCAATGAGGGTTTTGAATTACCTCTGAATTCACTATAGAGGGCCTCACTGACTTCAAATTTGTTGCAACAAACTTTGAATTTCTTGCCCGCATTTTCAAAATTCTCCAGGTCCTATCCAAACAAGCTTTATCGCCCATGCAAGTGCTTCAATACCTATCCATGAGAATAACAAATGTCAACAACAATCCAATTTCATTCCCATGCCAACAATTATACATTTTACGAGTTGTCTGACTTATAAATATAGACAAGTTATGTAAACCACTAGATAAATAACATTTAAAGGTTTGTCGTCTCTGACTTATAATCTGTTTTTGAGTTCAACTAATACAACTATTTTTTTTGGTTTGTTTTCATGGTTGTTACTCATGTAACTTGTACTTTCATATCCCTTTGAGCTATTTTTTGTATTTCTTTCTTCTTCATTGGCTGTGTTATGAAAGTAAAACTTGAAAGTGCCCCTGCTAATAATATCTGAGTCTTTAGTTGTTTACTTATTTTTGTGATATTTGACTTTTGAGTCTTAATATATAAGTCCAGATGTTTATCTAGATTGATGTGGATCTTGCAAATTCTAGATACTTAAAGCCAAAACATGATTGAGCCTTGAAAGTGGATTGATCCATAGATAACATTATGGAAAGTGCTAGAATGTAATGTTCATTGTGGGTCATGAATGAGTGGAGGTGATACAAAATATTTAAATATACCAGTAACAATCATATGGTGTTAATTAGTTAATGTAAATGTGACAAAAGGATTTATTATATATAAGTGAGTTGAAGGCCAAGAGTATTTTGTCTGATTGTCAAAGAGGACAAACTTAACATAGCCATACACTCATAATTGATTTTGGATCACAAGTGTTTTTGTTCAAAATCATCTCTTAGAAGTACATGATATATATCTTCTACAAGTATTTCAGCACACTGCAAGTATTTCTTAACAAGCTTATCTCTAGGTTCACCTAACTTAGAATTACATGCTAGATGCTACTATGTTATTTCCTTGGTGAGTTAGCTATGTTCCTTTTTGTTCATAAGGAACATCTTTATAATTAATGTGGGTTTGTCTCTTTTGATGTGCATCCATTTCAGGCCTACAGTCAAATGGATTCCAAAGAGGTTGTGTTTGGTGGAGGCTCATCAGGTAATATTTTTGAGTAATTCTTTAATTGGAAAAGATATCCTTATTTTCTATAATTTTATTCTATTTGGTAGAGTGGCTCTAGGGATAAGGATTTTAAATATTTACACAAAACTCTATGAAGAAGTCATGCTTTCTTTATAAGAGTGTCTCCACAATTTACTTCCAAATTACCATGAGAAATCCCCTGAAAACTATGGTTATAGGAGGGTGTGGGAGGTGTGCTCAGTGAATTCGATGTATATGTTGTCCAGAAAAGAACTGAGTTGGTTCCTACAAAAGTACTTTGGACAATTTGACTGACTAGATATGCATGCATTAGCAGTTTCAAGTGTAGCAGAGCCTATTCAATCATGGGCAATGTTAGGAGATTCATTTGTCTCTCTGACAAAGAGTTTTTTCAACCATTGCAAATTTGCAACTAGCTTGAAACAGTATCTTCATTATTGAAGAACTAGCATTCGTCTTGTCATAATTCTTTGGCAGAATTCTAGTAACATGGGGATATTGTAAAGAATATTATAAATTAAAGGATTAACATTGATTTGGTCAAGCTAGGTAATGAACACCATATATATGTGGTATTTGTCTCCTTGGAGAGAACAAGCTTTATTCAGTTATCCATTACTGATTCTTATTCTCTCTTTTTTTTTGTATGATCTATGCATGTTATTTTTCATTGTGCTAGTTGTTAGAATTGAAAAATTTCACATTTTTCACTAGCCTCCACCCACCAATCCTCCACATTCCACATAAATTCATCACATTTTAATTTTATGATCAATACAAATTGTTGAAATTTGTGTGACAAGATCCATTTTGTAGCCCACATTGCCAAATTGTCACACCTATAAATAACTTTGAGACTCCATAATTTTTCCTAAGTAAAAATTAGCACTATCGGCCTAATAATGCATCATTGGCGGAACCCCCATCATAGCCTTGTTGATGGCCCAATGAAAATAATTCATAACCTACTATCAGTGTAACAACACCCTATCATGGTAACTCCTAAGGTGTTCCTCCCGATAGACCGATAGAGTCAACAAAAGTAAGCACGTCGTTGTAACACATGAACATCGATGGAACGAATGTCTACATTCTCCCAATGGCCTGATATGATCATAAATTATCAAGAATTATTTTATATCGAGGGAATTAATGTGTATCAGGGTAATATATTTGACCGTCCTGTTGATAGACCAAAGGAAAATTGTTCATCGGTGGAGAGGGTGGCTATCGGTGGAATAAGGATTGCAGTGTCGCCGATATAGCAATGATGATTGATTGCTAACTAATGTGACATATCAAGGCATCGTTCAGATATTTAAAAATAAATTCTCCCCCCAATGACAAGACTGAAAAAAGTGGTGTATTTATGAGCTAGAGTTGAAGTGAATTATATCACAAGTTGATCGCATAATTGTTGCACATTCTAGAAGATTTCGTTGAGGAAAAAAGTAGAAAGAAAAAGTTAGAAATTCTCACATAGTAGAAACCAGTGGAGGCGAGACCCAAGTAAGTATACCAATCTTGGCTGAGAAGTTGTATTTTTCAAAGGATTAATAATTCGAACAATGGATGAAAATGCAAACAAACCCAAAGCTAAGAAACAAAAAATTGAGCAGAGACTCTTGAATCAAGACCTGATAGATCAATGCCTTGGGTTAGGGCCAAGACCTAGGAGGGTTGCTCGTATGAATCCTTCAATGGATAGATTATTACATAAACATAAAGGCTTGGGGGATGTTTGGACACCACAACACGGGTATGAGCTTTTCATGTATCATTACAGGAAACAATTTAGGTTTCAACCAGTCTACAACCCGTGGAGGTTGAACTTGGGAAGACTTGTGGTGCCCAATGTGTTCGTAAATGTAGAATTAATTAAAGCTTTGGCTAGCAGATATGACCCCAATAGGAGAACTATCCAAGCACATAATGGGGCTGACATGCTTGTTATTTCTGAGGATTTAATTTCTAATGTGTTTCAGTTGGAGTGTCCTATGAACTTTCCATTCATGATTAGAGGTCTCTTGACAGAGTATCACCATATGGATACCATCTACAAATGATGGAAACTACCCTTGCATAGGCCTAAGAATGAAGAAGGCCAACTCAGGAGGTTTTCGAGTAATGAAAACCCTCATTTTCATGAGGACTTGTTTGAAGAATATTTAAGATACAATTATTATTCAGTTGGTCAAGTCTTGGGGGTAGAGGTCCCACCCCTCATGTCTATTTCCCCAATGGTCTTAGTTGTAGACATACAAAGCAATGATTCCATGTCATTCAATTATGCTAGATACTTTTCCAATGACCTAAATCGGGAGCTTGAAAAGATTAAAAATAACAGTGAATATATTCATTTGAAACATTATTCCCTGTTCATGCATTTGCTCATGCACGAGGGACATGTTAGAAGGGTCTGGAGTCAAGAATTAAGAATTAAAGACACAGATGAAAATGGGAACCTCAAACCTGTACAGATGTGGACTTCACTGTGGGATAGTCGATTTGGTAGATCTCATTATCTTTATTTTGATGAGTTTTTTTTGAAACCATTAATGGAGTGGTTGGGATATCCGCGTGATTATAACTTATCCCCAAAAGTGCAAAATTTTCTATGACCAAAGGAAAATGACCCAAGGAAAAAGGTGGATCATAACTGGGGATACTGGTATGCTTTTACTTACTACACAGTGATTAGGGTTTATGGGTTTGAAGGAACTCCACACTTGTTGTCACGAGTAGTTCCTGATAGAATTTCCTAATTAGAAATTGTGAGGCAATTGGAAAATTTTGATTCCAAAAACCTCAAAGGACACAACAAACAATCGATCATGCCTAGTACCTTATGTTTTGGAGACTTTATAGTGGTTGCAAATGAGGGATATGAGGAAATTAATGCTAAATTAGCACAGTATAACCTCCCTCTAGGTAACAAAAGGAAAGATTTTGATGCAAAAGGCTTTATTCACAAAGCAAGGTTATCACAGGTGTTATCAAGATATGAGCATGTATTCTTAGTTGAAGATGTAATCAGAAACCATGATGAAGCCTCTACCACTAAAAGAATGAATACATATAATAGGGTTATGCTTGCAGAGGAATGGAAAATAAGAAATTTCCCATCTTATTCAAAGGTATTTGGTGAAATACAGGATCGTCTAGCAAGGATTGAGCAACTCTTTGCTCATATGGATGAAGTGGTAAAGAATGTGCCTTCATTTGTCTTTGATGCCCCCTCATGCAACCTATTCAGGAGTGCAGGCTAAAGATATAGAGCCCTTAGATTATATCCCTTCATAGCCAACTCCTGATGTGAGTTTTTCTGTAGATACTGATATGAGCGAAGAAGAGGAGAGTGATGAGGAAAGTGATGAGGAGGAAGAGAAAGTACAACAAATAAGTGCTCCTATAACTGTACGGTATGAGCCTCCTTAGGGACACAATGTTGTAATATTTGAAGCATCAAATGAATTATCAGATGATGTTAGGGTCAAGGTTGGACATGAGTTCATTTCTAATGGAGATTTTGTTAAGTCTCCTAAGTTTAAATCATTTGTTTATGAATATAAAGGCAAGAAAATGAGACAAAAGATGTAGGATGTCACTCCTGAATGAGAAGCTGTTGTTTTGAAAGAATTGAAAAAATAAATAGACAAAGAGATGGAGTCCATCACTCTTGAGAGAGGGAGAGAGTTACTCCAAGAAGCTGGAGTACTGATTTTTCCCAGATGGGATATAAGCTCTGCAATTGTGTTTGATATTTTTAGAAAGAGAGGAGATAAAACAATGAATTTAACAGACGAAGAAAGTGACAAGATGTATTCAAGATTTGGATACAATCCATATGAGGCCACCTTGCTTATTTTGTCATTGTACCCCCATGATAAAAGACCAGTTGTGCTTGATAATCCAAACCAAATGTTTGGACATCTCTTGGTTCAAATAGTAGGGGATACCAACCCCATGGACACAATAGAGTTGAATGTCAATGTGGCAAAGTTCACCAAGGCACAGATTGATAAGCTGGTTAAAGAAAATGATAGGTTGAAGAAGGAATTAGCACATCAAAGAGAAAGATCATCTTCCTCTTCCACACAAGAATTTTATTCCCCATGTCTTGAGAAAGATAAGAGAGTATTGGATGCAATGGCTGATACAAATTATTGGAAGCAGTGCCACTTGAAATCTCAGGAAAAATGTAAAGAATTAGAGAAGGAAGTCAAAACCATTAAGTATAAGATTGCATCCAAAATGATCAAGGGAAGATTCAATAAGATGATGAAATGTGTAGATGAATATTGGAGGCAATTTAAATAGGTACTCTCAGCATTAGAGGAGAACAAACAATTATAGGGGAGAATAATTGACAAGAGCTTCAAGACAAGCAAATCCTGAAAGGACAGACAATGCAAACACATAACAAATTGGTAGAAGCACACAATGGATATCATAAGAGGATTTTCGAGGATTTGGAGTGCTTCAATTCGACTCTTACACTCTATGATGATATGGGAAATCCTTGAGAATATGATGATTGGAAGGAATATTTTAAGGTGATTCTGACTACTGCATTACAAGAGATCAATGACGAGGATATGATTTTACAAAATACTCACAACAAACTCGAGAAGATGATGTATAGGGAGTATGATCTGAGAGAGGTGATCTCCAATGCATATACTTTTGTTGAACAAGAATACATCCATCACCTCTCTGCATTCAATTTGTTCCTCAACCAAACTATGGATACACCAGACACAGCAGGGAAACCATCAGGATGAAAGGAGTCAGCCGACAACATGAGCACCATATCATGGAGTAGAAGCTTTGAACAAATCTTAGGTGGTCACGAGCTTCTGTCTGGAGATTAACAGATCAATGCATTTAGTTGCTGCAATATTTTTTTTTCTTAATTATGTTTCGTTATCAAACAACATGATTTTTTTACATAACGGGTCTATAGCTTGTTGCTTCTCACATATATAAAAGAGACCAAGACCTGAATTGATCATCCATCTCATATCAAAAACTACTGTTATAATGCATATTATTCAAAGATAAATATAATGGAGAATGTTATGCATAATTGTTAATTTGCTTGCAAGTGTTCAACTGTTGTGTGGATTTATATGCTTATATGTTATTTGGTTATCTCCGAAGTGGTTATTTATGTCATTCAAATTAAGTGTGGAAATACATTTAATTTATCAATACACATTTGTTGTTGTGTGTATGAAAAATATGTCATTTATAAATGAATTCAAAAACACAATCAATAAAACATTAGATCAAAGAAGCTAAAGGAAGATTAAATAACTAAACAAACTCTTATTGGCAGATTCTTCGAAGTCGTCTTACTGCTCTCTATCTCCAGCATTTCGTTACTTCAAGTTGTTCTCAGATTTCGAATGCCAAGCTCAACGAAATGGACTACTGAAGAATGAGATTTAAACTAAAATGCATACTATGCTAAAATGAGAGATTATGCTATTGTTGTGATAAAATTATTGCTAAGATATGAATATTGCTGAAATGCTAAAAGAGGTAGAAGCGTAAGCACGATTGCGTATATGTTCGTGTGTTCATCCTAACCAATGCTTGGATTTGCACATGCATTTATAGAGTTTTTTGAAGATTTTGATTGGCTAAATTGACCAATGGCTGTGATAATTCCTGACAGATCGAACGGTCGAAGATGGATGAGACTGAAGAGAAAAATAGAAGAAAACGAGTAAAGCAAGATTTTTCTATTTTCATGGAAGAGATAAGATGAGATGATTTAAAAATCATCTTTTTTTAGAAGAAAATGGAAAGATTCTAAGAAGATAAATAATGAATTATCCAATTCAATTACTTATTAATAAGTGTACGTTGATTTTTCTTAATTAAATAAATATTTAATTAAGATTTTGAGGAAATTAGAAGATTTCATAATTAAATGAAATATCTAATTATGATTTGAAGAAAGCAGATCTTTAATTAAAATAAAATATTTAATTAAATTTGAAGGAATGACATGTGTTCCGAAATTAATTAAATACAAGTATTTAATTAATTAGAAGAAAGTTTTAAAATAGAAGAAAAGAGATATTTAAATTTAATTAAAAAGATTTAATTAAATTCAAAAGATGATAATTAACTTAAATAAATAAAATGTATTTATTTAATTTAATTAAGTAGATATATGAAATAATCAAATAAAATAAATTTATTTGATTATAGTAGGAAAATGAATGAACAATATAATTAAATTGGTTAAATTTAATTACATCGTAGAAGACTTTAGAAAAACTAATTAAATAATAAATATTTAATTAAATGTCAGGAATGAATAGACATGACCAATTTTATGCATATACATTTTGCCCCTCTTTGAAGTGATGTGTGAAACACATTGCTTCAAAGAAAATAAACTTTTTGCCCTTGATACATTTTAGATGTTGATGCTGATGATGCCCCCTCGGGAGGTAAATCACAGATGATGATATGAGTTTCGAATGGATGAGGAAATTTAGATGGTGATTCAGTGATTTAGCTCGTGATAAATAATGTAAAAGCTGCCCCTAGTGAAAAATGTCATCAAAAACCCTCCTAAAATGACCCATATAAGGTAAAAAGGGTAAAAGTAAAAGTCATTTTCATCTTTTTTGCTGCAGTGATTTTGATGCTCTGACAATGACCTAGCAAGATGCAGATCCCTTTGCACATGCATAGATTCAAGCGGGCTCGTCGATTTCAAAGACCAGCCGTGTATGGACCACCGGTGAGTCGATTGAACCTTTTGTGATTTGAAATTTGATGAATTTGATCAATTTTTGCAAGTTTTTCACGCGGATTTAGGATTAGAAATTCTATTTTAGCGCATCCGCAGGCCTGTTTTAGCGCATTCAAAGTTTTTTCTAGCGCATATAGGGTGTTATTTAGCGCTTTTAGGTGTAGGGAAAAACTAAGTGTTCTAGCGCATACGAAGTATAGAGTAGCGCTTCTAGGGTGGTAGTCTGGGCAGGGCACTTTAGTGCATCCAAGGCATAGAATCACGCATTTAGGAATTGGCTAGAACAGAGTTAAATTAGCGCATCTAGGAAATGAAGTAGCGCATCCGCTGTGTAGTTTAGCGCATTTAGTGTTTTAGCGCCTCTAGGAAATGAAGTAGCGCATCGACTATGTACATTAGCGCATCCAGGGTTGTAGCGCTTATAGGGAAAACTTTAGCGCTTATAGGGTGCAAAAACGTATATAAGGAGTTTTAGCGCTTTTGAGGTAAACTGTAGTGCTTTTGAGTTTTAGCACATCGGAGGCACAGATTAGCGCATTTGGGAAAATTTTGGCTGAATGGAAGTGTGATGAAAAATGATGGTGTATATTGCTTCTTTGGTCAATAGATAGGTAAATTATTTTTCCATCATGCTGATGTGGATAGAAATGATAGAAAATCTGATGATTGATTGATAACTTTGCTTCCCAAAAAGAGAAAACAAAGAGTAAATGTCTGATAACTTTGTTTCAAAAACAAAGAGTAGATTGATTGATTGACTGACTGATTGTCTGATGAATGGATAACTTTGCTTCTTGGAATAGAAAACAAAGAGTAAATGTTTGATAAATTTGATTTCGACAATAGAAACCAAACAGTAGATGATGATTTTCAAACATATTTGCATTCATGACTGAAGTACAAATAAGAAAATGATTTGATCAGTGATAAATTTGCTTTCCTAAAAAAGAAAACAAATAGTAATAGGATGATAAAGTAGTTTGATTTGATATTCAGATAGATAGATGTATCATTGAATTCATGATATGAGTCACTGATATAGTTCACTTGATATGGGCCACTGATATGGGTCACGGATATGATGCATTGATTATTTTGATATGGGTCATTGATATAGTTCACTTGGTAGATAGAACACATGATATGAGTCTAAGTAATTGCCCTTGTGATGACTAAAATAAAATAGGAGGTTTTTGACAACCTCCAGATTAGAGAGCAATTCCTGATATGTTGGGATCAGATAGGAGAGTTGACTTCGATAGAGGTGTAGTGGATAGGTGCTTGTGGACTAGGATCCTTGTTGACTATCCCGCGAGGGATTCGAGTCAACAGGGGACTGTTGACTGCACTGGCAGAGAGGTGGCATTCAGATCATAACACCTTTCATTTTCCGACTGGTGAGATGACTGTGACACCAGAGGATGTATACATGATTCTAGGGATTCTTGTGGTAGGTGCTCTTGTGGTTTATGACCACAAGGAGATAGGCAGGATGGAGGCATTGAGGAGGATCTGCGGGGACATGTCCATAGCAGGATATTTGGTGTCGTGGGTGGACTTTAGCAAATATCCAGCCTTAGTTGATGTGCTAGCTGCATTCATTGGAGGCTTCCTTGGACCGGACCACTGGTCGAAGGGATTCTCAATTGGGTGGGGGAGGATGCTGGAGTGGATGATTACTCAGCCACAGAGGTATGCCTAGGGGAGCTGTATTCTGGCTCATTTATATCATGATCTTCATTAGGTTGTATACCGAGGGTCGACGAATTTGGCCAGTGGTGTGACGCTGCTCCAGATCTGGGCATGGGAGCATATTGCAGTGATGAGGCCAGAGTGTGCGAGGGCTAGGCCACTAGGTAGGCCATATGTGGAGGCATATTTAGGTGCACTTGTCCAGCCCAAGCTGGGCAAGTTGGAGTATTGGCAGCGTGTGCTAGATGATGTAGATGCAATGATATGGAGGTCGTATACAGATTGCGAGCCCTGGGGTATGAATCATTTAGAGATGTCATTTTTTTGTATACCTCGATACCTGATAAGACGGACCTCGTTCATTATTGAGCGATATTTGGCCTTGCAGGTCCAGAGACTATTCAGATTTACACAGGGGATGCCACAGGGCGTTGCTCACTATGGGCGACGCAAGGATGATCTTGGATGGGGCCATTGCATTACATATCAGGTAGCATACACAGAGTACTCAAGCTTATAGCCTGAGGTATGGGCGTATAGGCCAGAGGTTACAGATGCAGGGATGTCAGATGAGTATTTAGAGTACTTTCATACACATCGATTCCCACGGTTTACATGTCGCGATGAGCCAGGGCCCATTGCAGTAGTACAACAGCTAGGGGAGGAGAGACAGGAGGGTGTGGTCGGCGGAGAGCAGGCAGTGGGTGGAGGAGAGGAGGAGGGGGAGGTTGGAGATGAGGAGGAGGGTGACAGAGATGATGATAGCTCAGATGGTGGGGATGATGGGAGAGATGATGGAGGGGAGGCAGAGAGGGCAGTGAGACAGAGGATGGATAGCCTAGCCAGTGCACAGGTTGTACGAAGGTCCAGATCTGGTGGTAGACCATGGATGATCATCAGGATGTCCTCCTCTTCTCAGCAGACACAGATAGCCACTTTGCAGGCCTAGGTGCAGACTATTAAGGGTTAGTTAGGTCAGGCACAGAGCGTGATAGCACAGCTACAGTCACAATTGGCACAGGCTCAGGCTCAGGCTCAGGCTCAGGCATAGGCACAGGCACAGGCACAGGCATAGGTACTTGCCCCAGACCCACATGTTGTCCAGTTGACGACAGAGAGGGAGGCATTTAGACAAAGGGCAGTAGAGGCCGAGGGTGTGGCACAAAGGCTGATGGGCATCGTGGAGAGTGCATCATTGCGAGAGGCCATCGCTGAGGGTATGGAGATGGAAAGGGAGGCCGAGTATTACCGAGTTATATACGAGGAGTTGTGTCCTTCTGAGCGCAGAGAGCCATTCCTGCGGTCCCACACTAGGGCCAAGAGTAGGTCACAGACACGTACACAAAGTTTAGGGGTTACCGGGCCTCGACGGGATCCTGATGCAGGTACTAGTGGCAAACCACCTCCTTCCGGACCAGCTCCATCAAGGGCATCGACCAGCTGATGCAGATGTATTTCACACATGTATATTATTTTTGGATCATGTACATTTTATTTTGATCATATCCCATGTATCTCTCTTTGGAATTTTCAGTTTCATTGGACATTGGACATTTGTATTATTTATGATGAGTGATGATATGCAGCGGTGATGATTTTTGATGATGTGATGTGCATTTATGGGATGATAATGTGATGTGCATTTATTTCTATATGTTATGGTATTTTTCTATGCATGGGAATGATTTAATGACTAACTTGATATGCATGATGAGTCGATATGATGTTGTTATGATGATGAAAAATGATTGATGATGCGTACTAATGATGTCATGTAGGTGGATGACTTTATGAAATGATTATGAAAATATGTCATGGAATATGTGATATGTTTTATGAAAAATGTTGGTTTTAGCAAATGATGTGAATATGTATGTATGGAATTTTTTTTTTTGGATTTTCAAATGTAAAATGATAATATGATGGAAAATGAATGTTTGTGATTATGATATGCCTCATGAATTTGTAATATGAATTGATATGGAAAATGATAGGATGAGGAACGAGATTATATGAATGTAATGTGAGAAATGATATGAAATGAAATGATAAAATGATAAATGATACGTGATGAAATGTAATGTTTTGTAATGATGTTTAAGTGAAATGATAAAATGGAATGCAATGGTAATGACATGTATGAAAATGATAAGTGATATGAAATGAAATGTATGATAATGAAAATGATGAATGATAAGTGATAATGAAATGAACGAGAATGAAAATGATAAATAAAATGATAAGTGATAATGATATGAAATGAATGATAATGATAAATGAAATGATAAGTGATAATGATATGAAAGGAATGATAAATGGGATGCAAATGAAAAAGAATGGAATATAAAATGATAAAATGGTAATGATAAGAAATGAATGATAATGAAATGATAAATGAAATTATAATGAAATGAGAAATGATAACGATATAAAATGAGAAATGATAATGATGTGAAATGAAAAAAATGATAACGATATGAAATGAATGAATGATAAATGGGATGCAAATGAAAATGAATGGAATATAAAAATGATAAAATGGTAATGATATGAAGATGATAGAGAATCTAAATGATATGCACATGAATGATAAATGATAAATGAAAGGGCCTAAATGAAATGATAATGATGAATGAAATGATAATGAAGATGAAAGGTGATGATGAAACAAATGTTCGAATGTCCTCCACAAATAGTCCAAAGAGACATGGCAGCCGTTGATGATCTTGCTAGCCTTTCAAAAACTCCGATGCAAATCTAGTATGCAGATATAATGAGCGAGATGAAATGCAACTAAATGAAATCAACCATTTATTGAGCTTTTTGTTAGCTTTCGTGAATCATCATAGAGTGTTTTAAAATGTTGAAAGTATGCATAAGCATCAGAGGGTAAATTAGCACCAATGATGACCTGAGTACGACTTTCATGATTTTTGATATAGCAATTAAACACAAGCATCGAGGTATAATTGAACCGAGATGACCTGAGCATTTCTTGCATAAACAGACAAAGATTAACCACTTTCCGATGCAAATGTGGAACTGTCATCAATGATATTGCTTTGGAAATCATGTCTCACAACATATTTGCACCAGATTGCTAGTTAATCTCAAAACAAAAGACAAAGAAAAATCATTCTCTTTCCTCGCCACTCTAGTTCAGTTTATCATCAAGAGAGCTCCAAAGAGATGATATCGAAAATCAAACAACCATTGTTCAAAATGAAATACTGTTATTCCAAACATTATTCAAATTATAGATCATCTGGATATGAATCATGATATGGTATGCAGCTGAAAACTTTTTGGATATGGATCAATGATTGGATAGGCGTGCATAAGGTTTGATTGTTTGTTCGTAAGATTGGATTTTGATGTTATTGTCTACCTGTTTTGGTAAAACCTGAAACTTGATTGCCCCCAGTATTGACACAACTTGCTGAGATGAATATGTACAATAGTCAAGCCATGGTAGGACATTATCGCTCTAGGAAAATGATGGCAGCATGATGCTAGTATGGCCCTAAGATGATGGAAAGGTGCATGAAAAAGAAGGCTGAGAAGTCAAGTGCAAAACATGAACTAATAGATGGAGAGCTACAAATAGCATCTGTTTGCCAGATTTTCACTATTTGTTTTTATTGCATTTTGTTTTGTCGCTACCGAGATGCTTGTTTGCCAGGTTTTCATCAAGGTAACCATTTTTTCAAGACTTTTTCTGCTGTTTTTGGATTTCCTCATGACCTTTTTTGTTGTTTTTATATTTTTTCAGTACCTTTTCTGTTGTTTTTGTATTTTTTCAGGACTTTTTCTATTGTTTTTGTAATTTTTCAGGACCTTTTCTATTGTTTTTGTCATTTTTTAGGACCTTTTCTGTTGTTTTTGTATTTTTTCAGGACTTTTTCTGTTGTTTTTGTATTTTTTCAGGACCTTTTCTGTTGATGATAACCGCTTCAGACATAATACTTTTTCAGGTGCATGCTATTGATGGGTTCGCCAAATAGATTCCCTTCTGGTGTTGACAGCTTGTATGCTCCTGAGCCGTAGACTGCGATAACCACATAAGGACCTAGCCAATTCGGTTCAAATTTTCCTTTCTTCTCTCCGTCTTGCTGATTTCGTGAATTTTCTTTCAAAACAAGATCACCAACTTGAAAGGTACGTGGTTTGACTCTATGATTATAGCTGCGAGACATCATTTGTTGATATGCTTTCAAATGATCAGCTGCTCATTGTCACTTTTCATCAAGAAGTTCCAGTTCTTGCAATTGGGAAACTCTGTACTCATCATCTATTATGAGACCCTTCAGTGATACCCTAAGTGATGGAATCTCGACCTCTAGAGGTAGAATGGCCTCTGCTCCATAGAAAAGAGCAAATGGTGTTGCTCCTATTGGCATTCGGATACTCGTTCTGTAGGCCCACAACGTGGGATTAAGTTGAACATGCCAATCTTTCCCTGCATCATTCACAATTTTCTTCAAAATTTTCAATATTGTTTTGTTTGAGGCCTCTGCTTGGCTATTCCCTTGTGGATAATAAGGTGTTGAGTACCTGTGCTAAATATGGAATTGTTCACAAAGTTTGTCAACATCCTGATTCTTGAATGGCTGTCCATTATCTGTGATAATGGAGTTGGGAATGCCATACCGAAAAATAATATAATTTAGTATGAATGATGATATTTGTTTACCAGTAACTTTAGTAAGAGGTACTTCCTCAATCCACTTGGTAAAATACTCTGTGGCTGTGATGATGAATTTGTGTTTGTTGGAGGATGAAGGATGAATCTTTCCCACGAGATCCAACCCCCATTGAGAAAATGGCCAAGTCGGTGTGAATGGTTGTAGTTCCTATGCAGGAGCGTGAATGAGATTCCCGTGAATCTGGAATTTTGAGCATGTTTTCAAAAAAGTAAATGATTCCCTCTCCATTGTAGGCCAGTAGTAACCCATTCTAATCAATTTTTTGGATAAGGTCAGTCCACTCAAATGAGTACCACAAATGCCACCATGAACTTCTTGTAAAGTTTTGTCAGATTCAACACGTTCAAGACATCGAAGTAAAGTACCATCAAGACCACGACAATAAAGGGTGTCAGCGATAAGAGTATAATGGGAGGATTGGCGGATGAAATTTCATTTTTGGTTACGGGATAAATTTGGTGGTAAGATATCATCTTTCAGGTAGGCATAGATCTTGCCATACCAAAGTGACTTGAATCCTACCAAGTGGCAAATGATTTGGCTTTCAGGTGTGTCATAGGCAGGTGTGAATGATTGTTCCACCAGAAATTCGTAGCGAGTCTGATTTTATGTGAGTTGTAACAATGATGCGATCGTAGCCATGGCATCGACTGCTTTGTTATCAAGCCTTGGAATTTGTGTAAATTTGATGTCCACAAAATAGTTCTTGAAATCATCCACCATCTTTTTATATGGTAGCAGTTTGTCATGTTTGGTCTGATAATCATCATTGATCTGATTAATGACTAGCTATGAGTCGCCATACACTTGTAGTTTTGTAATCCTCCATTCCAGTGCTATTTTGAGTCCAGTGATTAATGGTTCATATTCGGCTATGCTGTTGGTGCATGGAAACATCAGCCTGTATGATTGAGGAATGGTGTGTCCTTGAGGGGTGACAAAGAGTATGCCTACCCCCGATCCATGTTGAGTGAAAGAGCCATCGAAATATAAGGACCATTGTTGTTTAGATTCTGCAGAAAATACATCAGCATCTGGGAATTCAATGTGCAGAGGATGGTCTGCTTGTAGTGGTGCTTCAGTTAGTTGATCGACGATAACTTTTCCTTTGATTGCCTTGTGATCAACATAATGGATGTCAAACTCACTCAGAATCATTACCCATTTTGCTAGCCTTCCTGTCAATGATGCTTTGCTTAACAGATACTTTAGTGGATCAATCTTTGAAACAAGATTGATTGTATGTGTGAGCATGTAATGCCAAAATTTCTGTGAAGCAAAGACTACTGCTAAACAAGCCTTTTCGATGGAAGTGAAGTTGAGTTCATGGCTTGTTAGTGTTCTGCTGATATAATAAATTGCACGTTCTTTCCCTGTATGGTCTTCTTGTGCTAGCAATGCTCCCAAGGAGGTCTCTGTTGCGGCAATATACAAGATCAACGACTTTTCTGGATTTGGTGGTACTAGGACTGGTGGAGTCATTAGGTATTGTTTGATTTGTTAAAAATCCAATTCGCACTTGTCATCCCACTTGAAAGGAACATTTTTATGCAGTAGATGTGTGAAAGGTAGACTTTTGTCGGCTAGTTGTGCAATGAACCTCTGTATAGATTGAAGTCGTCCCTATAGTGACCTCAATTGACTGATGTTTCTTGGGGGAGGCATTTCCATGATTGCCTAAACTTTAGTAGGATCTACTTCAATTCCCTTTTCTGAAACAATGCACCCTAAGATTTTTCCAGATGTGACCCCAAAAACACATTTCTTGGGATTGAGGCAAACTTTGAATTTCTCCAATCTTGTAAATATTTTAGACAATATTTCCAGATGTCCTTCTCTGGTGTATGATTTCGCCAATATGCCATCTACATAATCTTCCATGAATGTGTGCATCATGTCATGAAATATTGTAGTCATGTCTCTTTGATAAGTAGCCCCAACATTTTTTAGACCGAAAGGTATGACATTCCAACAGTAAGTTCCCCATGGACACGTGAAAGCTGTTTTCTCTTGGTCGTCAGGTGCAATCTTGATTTGGTTGTAACCAGAAAAACCATCCATTAATGAATACATGGCATAGCCAGCTGTCAGATCAACTATGGTGTCGATGTTGGGAAGTGGGAAGTCATCCTTAGGACATGCTTTATTAAGATGTCTAAAGTCTGTGCACACTCTGACACTTTTATCTGGCTTAGATACAGGAACAATGTTAGAGATCCATTCAGCGTAGTTGATTGATCTTATGAAACCCACATCAAGGATTTTTCTCAGTTCTTCCTTAACCAGTAATGCAACATGGGGGTGCATCTTTCTAAGTTTTTGTTTCACAGGTTTAACCCCTGGTTTGATAGACAAGTGATGCATGATCAGATCAGGATCAAGACCTGGCATGTCTGCATAAGACCAAGCAAAGTTGACTTGATTTTCTCTTAAAAACTCTATGAACTTCGACACCTCTGTCTCTGTCATGGATGCAGCTAACTGTAAAATCTTTGGTTTTTCTGATGTTTCAAGAGTGACAACTTTTGTAGGCTCAATCAAGATAGGTGATTGCTCATGGTAGTGCTCCGAGAGAGTGTTAAGATTCCTATCATCTGGTGCCTTAAAAAGGTTTTCACCGTCTGATACACTCTTTATTTTATCTTTTGTTTGATCTAATACTGCCAGATTCTGGTTTTCACCATTAGATCTTTCTTTTTGAATTTTATTCTTGCAGCTAGGAGACTTGACACTCTCCTGATTAAAGACTCTATGCCGAAAATCGCTAGTGGAACAATCATTTGTGTCATCTACGGAAAGGAAGTTGACAATAGCTTCATCACTTGGAAACATAGGTATATTGATAGGTTCAGATGAATCCCAATCAATGAGATCGGGATGGATCAAAGATAGCGGGTCATCGGTTTGTGTGAAATCGACTATGGTTATGGTCATAACGGAATTTACTGTAGGATCCGAGGTATGAGGTGGATCAATGATGGTATTGTTCTCATGATAATCTTGTTCGTTTAAATATGACTCAGTATCACTAGAATCATAGTCACCTTGTAGTTCAGATTCTTGTGTTTAGGTCCCTGAACCTTGACCTTCGATTAGAATTGAGGAATATTAGTGTATTACATCAACTTCTTTGTCCCTCTAGAACTCATCATTGTAAATGGTATCCCATTCATATTCAGCAGAGTCTGTATCGGAGTTATTATCCATGAAATTCTGAATTGTGGCTAAACATGCTTCTCTTGAATCTAAACCTTCTTGCAATGTGAGGACAGTGTCATGTAGTTGTTTGGATGTTCTTTCTTTTGAGGTAGCATCATAACCTAATCCGGTTTTCTCTTTCGCAACAAGTCCTGGAGGATTTATAGGTTCAACTACTCCTTTTCTCTTCCCTATGGGACCATTACCATCATATCCCATCTTCTGCATGATTGTATACCCTTTTCCATATCTGTCTGTTGGTAATTTGACATTAAGCACTGTTTCATCTTCATCCTTATAGAGCCAGTTTAGAATTTCTCTATCCTCAGGATTTTCCATGAGGAATTTCTCCTTGGGGAATTTCTCCTTGATGAATCATCCATTCAACTTTGTGCTTGTCTCTATTGGTTGTTGCGTCGATGTTGATGCTGCTGATATTTGATGTTGTGCTATTGAAGGTTTTCCATGTGACCGGGGTGATGTCGATAAATTAGCAAGACAGAGAGAGTATTCCTCGACTCCATGGTCCTTGAATTTCAGTTTCCTATCAAAGCTATTGGTCAATTGACTGATTTGTGTATCAATCTTGAGAGAAGTACTAGCATGAGCTTCTCGATTGTTAGGGACCAAAGTATCTTGACTGGCTTTGAGGTTGGCACAAGTTTGAATTTTTGAATTATCAGCTGGTATCGTGATTTCCTGTCCATCATAAGAAAACTTAAGACATTGATGGTAGGTGGATGGGACAACTTGCGTTTCGTGGATCCAAGGACGACCCAACAAGATGTTGTATGCAAGATCACAGTCTAATACTTGACAGAAAGTATTTTTGATAACAGGTCCAACTCTAATTGGTAGCATGATTAGACCCTTGGATGCTCTTTCTTCATCATCATAGGATTTGATGGTAATCTTTCATCTGGGATCAATGGAGTCCTCATAAAATCCTAAAGCTTGAACCAACTTCATGGTGCATTTGTTTAAACCAGACCCTCCATCTATTAGGATGTGTCTAACACAAAACTTGTGTATCATGACTTCTAAATACAATGATGAATTGTGGGGATGAGTCAGGGAAGCGTCATCTTTCTCAGAAAATGAGAGGCATGTGGGTGAAGACAAGTGTCCTACCGTGGCTTGAAATTGATCCACATCCAAACCAGTGGATATAGTTGTTTCAACAAGGGCCCTTTCGAGAATTTCCTTATGTGTTGGGGAAATCTTTAAGAGTTCTAAGATAGAAATTTGAGCAGGCGTTTTCCGAAGTTGGTTAACTAGGTCATATTGGTGTTGAGGTGGGGTTCTAGTGGATTTTGAAGAGGCACCTTTTAAGATAACTTTGGCTTGCGCCCTTGTTGTTGCGTTGACTTCTCTGTATTCCACCTTCTTGTTGACTTTAATAACATTGACCCGTTCATCGTCGGTGTAGATATGGTTGATTATCGGATCATCAATATGATTCACACTTTTTCCTGAAGACTCACCCTTTTGATAGTTGGGAAAAGGGTTGCGAAAAGCTTGGTGGTCTTCATTAGATTGTTGATGTCATTCTATTGTGATGGTGTCGTTTTCAATTAAGTCTTGAATGGAATTTTTCAAGGCTTGACAGTTATTTGTGCGATGACCTTTGCACTGATGATAGTCACAATAGTATGCCTCATTCCATGATGAAGGATTCACACTGGGTTCGTAGTTTCGTTGAGGTGGCAATGTAATGACATTTCTAGCCATCAACTCTTTGAATGTAGATTCCACAGATTGACCCAGTGGAGTGAAAGTTCTTCTACTAGAGAAGAATGAAAATCTTTGTGGATTTGTATTCGAGGCGTTCCCTAAGGAATTGTGATTGTTATTGGTTCCTCAGTAACCTTGGTTGTTGGAAGTCCCTTGATTGGGAGTAGAATGTTGATTTATATTGTTCCTCGGAGGAGGAGGATTGTTTCCTTGATTTGTAATCGAGTTGACATTGTTGTTGTGAGTGTTTGGAGTACTAAGAACAAATGGCTTGGTCGAGACATGATTTGCATCAACAACACCATCATTCACCACGTTCTTGTTGCGAGTCCAAAATTTAGACTTGTCCTGATTATTGTGATGATTGGATGAGCTAGGATTTCCTTTGTCATGTTTTATTATTCCTCTTTTGACCATAGCATTTTCAATGGTTATGGCATCTTCAATCAATTTCTCAAAAGAAGGAGGACAATGTAAGTTCAAGTGATAGCTCATTTCTGAATTCAAGTTGTTAATGAAGGTAACCATCTTTTCCTTTTCAGGAACAGGACGTGGATATCTAGCGAACATTCTTCTCCATCTCTGAAGAAACGTAATGAAAGATTCACCAGGTTTTTGCACAACTTTGCAGAGATCTATCATAGTGATTTGGTGTTGGATGTTATAAGCATATTGTGATATAAACAGGTTGATTAATTCTTCAAATGTCTTGATGGGAGGTGTAATCTTTGATAGCCATTCCATAGAGTGAGCTCCAAGACTCCTAGGAAACAACTGCATCAAGTAAGTGTCTTCATGAGGGAATTCTAATGTCATGTTTCAGAAGTCTCTAACATGATCGATTGGATCTGATTTCCCATTATAGTGATCAAATTTTGGCATTTCACAATGTTTGGGAAATGGAATCATGTTAAGACTTCGATTGAAAGGATAAGGAAAAATGTCCTCAAGAGTATATTTCTTTGTGGTGGTTCCCCCTTGTAACTCTTTAACTTGTCCTTGAAGTTCCTTGATTTGTTGAGTCAAAGCACTAAGATCAGATAGGGGTGTTTCTTCAGGTTTTTTTTTCAAAATTTCAGTATCAAAGTCATGTGGCAATTTAGCTCCTTGGTCAGCTAGATAGAGGAAATATTTCTCTTTATCGCGCTCCAAGATCTTTTCTATGGATTTGTAAAACTTGAGATCTTGCTCAGCCTCTCTAAGGTGTCGTTCATCCTCTAGTTCATCATCACTATCTATAGGAGTATTGTTTATGGCTTTGTATTTGTGGAACGGATTTTCTTCTCTGTTATCCATGTCGTTGTTGAAAAGTGGATTATGACTTATACTATAAAGGGGATTACTGTTTTCTCCTTCTTGAATGTTTTGGGTATGACCTTCTTGTTGGATCTCATCCTTTGACTTATTGTGTTGAGACCTTGTAAAGATGTGATTTTGAAGAGTTCTTCTAAACTTAGATCACAGTTTTGATAAGTGCGACAATGATGATATCTTGATCTGATAAGATGGGAATGCTATGATATGATCAAAGATGTTTCCTAATTTTTGATTATGGATTCCGATGATGAAGGATGTTAGAATCCTGTTGGGGAAGTTGAATCAATAATCAGAAATTTTTTTTGGAAGGTGCACTCTTAAAGATTTGATCTTTGTATTCGAAGAAAATATTTCAAGATCACAGCAGGATTTGAGTAGGATGTGAAGGATACTCAATAGAAGGTTGCGATATATTATCAAACTCAAGAGGTTGGTTAAGATTATGCCATTGAGATAGAGCTAATCTCTGATAATAAGCTCGAGAATCCAAAGGTTCTACAACATACTCGTCAGTGAATCCCCTAACAAAATCTTGGTATCTATGAAGAAATCCACAGTAATGAAGCAAGACATGTCAACTTTTGTACAAAATTTTTCTTCTTTGCAAAGTTTTCTTGTACCCTAAATGTTTCTTGGGTTTCTTGATCTTATTGGGAACTGATTTCTTGAGAAATTTTGTTGATTTCCACTCCCTAAGCATGGGAGAATTTTACTAGACCAAAGATGTCAGAAAGTCAGGTGTGTAAATGATTTCAGTTGCTATTTTTCATGTTTATTTTGGATGATATTTTATCTAAATTAATGTGAATGAAAACACAACAAAAACTATGAATTAAACGGAATGTAACCAAACATAGATAAAGCAAGTAAATCCTATGGTAAAGCCAGGACAATATCCGCTAGATTCCACACGGGTTTCCCCAACTGCATATCGGTAGCGTGTGAATTCAGAAGCATGGCTGCACGAGCTCCCCCTTACAGGGCACTCTCTTCTCAGGCCAACCAAGCTTCCAATCCCCATGAAACTCCCATGGTAGATTGATCACCTCTACTACAGACTGCGAAAGTGTGGATGCCTTCACACCGACCAGTGTTGTGCTAGCAAATAGAAGGTTTTTGGCTTACTACACAATGGTGTTTAGTTCGGGACCCCCGTTCGAGTGGCCATACATGGGGCAAGAGATTAATCACTGATTAGGTAGCACTCTAGCCTGAAGAGGTTAAGCTCAACAGGGTTTATGGGAGTACTACTCTATCCGTATGACACATCCGCACTCGTAATCTTAGGTTTTCCCTTAAGATTCACATTTGTATACCGGTCGGGGGTAGCTTGGCTTTAGCTCCATTGCCGGTTTGAGTCACGTTGGGGTGGTGAAATCCCCAGGCAGGCCCAATTTCTAGAGTCAGTAACCATTTCTCTTACACCTAGGATCGCACAAATGCACAAGGGGAGAGGATACTCCGATATACCAAATCGTGAGGGTTACACAGGGATAAAGTGGGTCTAGCTTTCTGATCACCTAGTTTACACAGGGTGAGAGCATAATCGCCTACCACTTTCAAGCACAATCAAGTAGAGTAAATAGATTCATTTTAATGTACCAAATCACAATGATTTACGCTAAGTGAAGATATTGCTTCACAACAGGCATGGGGTTCATTTTAACTGCATGATCAAAGTGTGGTGACTATCCTAGATTGATTCATTTTAAACCAAAAAAGATTCTGTCTGCAAAATGCGTCAAACTTAGAATACTGTTTTTGTGTTACAACCTAGATGCGCTGAAATAGACAACATATGTGCTAAAACAGTCAACAGATGCACAGGAACAGACCTCAGATGTGTAGAAACAAACCTCAGATGCGCAGAAACAGACCTCAGATGCACTATAGAAAATTCCTAAATGCGCTAAAACAGTCCTTAAATGCGCGACTTTAAATAAATGCAAATTTAACTGTGTAAATAATGCAGTACTAATGCGCTAACATCTACCTTATATGCACAGAAACAAACCCTATATGCGCTCAAACAGTCCTGAAATTCGCCACTTCAATTAAGTGCAGATTTAACTCTAAATGAAATGAGACTATATGCGCTAAAACAGTCCTTAAATGCGCTAAATTAACCCTCAAAAGCGCTGAAACAGTCCTCAGATGCGCTGAAATTTCCTACAAAATAGAAACATTAATTTCCCAGATGCACTGCTAAAAGGTGTCAGATGCGCTAAAACGAAGGATTTTTCAGAAAACCGAACGCCAAAATGCAAAAACCTGCCAAAATATGCTACGAAAAATGTTAAAATCGGGACATGTGCCCCACAATGGGTGCCATTTTATGTGTGTATGAAAAATATGTCATTTATAAGTGAATTCAAAAACACAATCAATAAAACATTAGATCAAAGAAGCTAAAGGAAGATTAAATAACTAAACAAACTCTTATTGCAACTTCTTCGAAGTCGTTCTATTGTTCTCTATCTCCAGCATTTCATTACTTCAAGTTGCTCTCAAATTTCGTATGCCAAGCTCAATGAAATGGACTACTGAAGAATGAGATTTAAACTAAAATGCATACTATGCTAAAATGCAAGATTATGCTATTGCTGTGATAAAATTATTGCTAAGATATGAATATTGCTGAAATGCTAAAAGAGGCAGAAGCATAAGCGTGATTGCGTATATGTTCGTGTGTTCATCCTAACCAATGCTTGGATTTTAACATGCATTTATAGAGTTTTTCGAAGCTTTTCATTGGCTAAATTGACCAACGGCTGTGATAATTCCTAATAGATCGAACGGTCGAAGATGGATGAGACTGAAGAGAAAAATAGAAGAAAACGAGTAAAGAAAGATTTTTCTATTTTCATGGAAGAGATAAGATGAGATGATTTAAAAATCATCTTTTTTTAGAAGAAAATGGAAAGATTCTGAGAAGATAAATAATGAATTATCCAATTCAATTATTTATTTATGAGTGTACGTTGATTTTTCTTAATTAAATAAATATTTAACTAAGATTTTGAGGAAATCAGAAGATTTCATAATTAAATGAAATATCTAATTATGATTTGAAGAAAGCAGAAGATCTTTAATTAAAATAAAATATTTAATTAAATTTGAAGGAATGACATATGTTCCAAAATTAATTAAATAAAAGTATTTAATTAATTAGAAGAAAGTTTTAAAATAGAAGAAAAGAGATATTTAAATTTAATTAAAAAGATTTAATTAAATTCAAAAGATGATAATTAACTTAAATAAATAAAATGTATTTATTTACTTTAATTAAGTAGATATATGAAATAATCAAATAAAATAAATTTATTTGATTATAGTAGGAAAATGAATGAACAATATAATTAAATTGGTTAAATTTAATTACATCGTAGAAGACTTTAGAAAAATTAATTAAATAATAAATATTTAATTAAATGTCAGGAATGAATAGACATGACCAATTTTATGCATATACAGTTGTAGTTGTGTGACGTTGTTGACTGGTTTCGGTGTGTAGAAGAATTAAAATTCCTTTTAAGAAATCAAATTTGATAGGTTCCTGTTTGGATTAAAGTCCTTTTGAATAGATTGCCTTAATTGGTTTCCTTTCACATTTGAATAAAATCCTTTCACAACTTCACAGTAGCATAAGGGGATATCACTAGGATTACTAAGAAGAGTCCAAATAACTGACATACTTGCACATTTTTATAAGGTGCAAACATTCAAAGTGCCCAATTGTTTGAGTTAAGCTGAAGAGTGAATCTACCTATCTTACAGAACCCTATCTCCAAAATCATCATTCATCCCTCCACTTCGTCCACCCAATAGAAGTAGGCACCGGTAATAATTAGATATTACATAAAAAATACAACTCACAAACTTGAACTCTCAATTACTCTCACTAGTATTTAGACATTAAAACTTTGCATTTGCTTCATCTCACATGCCATAGTAAGTAGATTGTTCAATCTAGGAACCATATCTATCTACAAATCTGCCTTATTGTTTAGGTATACTCGCCTAGGTTTGGTAGAGCCTGAAGAGGATAAGGTAATCAGTCCTGCTTACCTTGTTCATGGGCCAAAGGTGTATTAAGGGATTGGCACCCCCTTATGGTTTAAAACCTGCACTTTGAGACCTAACACTAGTGATGATGGCCTAGGATTTTTCATCAAAATATATGCACGACTTCCATGGTTTAACTACATCTCACTGTCCTTGCCATGATGAGAAGGTAGAGGTAGATTTCAACAAGAGCCTGCATTGTTTGAATTGGCATCAAACAATACCTTCAACCTCAACTTATGTCATTACATATAATGAAATTTGTCCAATTGTTTGTATTGTTTAATCACACAATAAGGGGCCTTTAGAGCCCAACAGTACCTGCCCAATCTACATATACCTTTGGTGTTAATGAAAATCACAGGCAGAAGTGAAAGTGTTAGGAAGGTAGGTCTATTTCATCTATATTTTTTTCATTGTTGAAATATGTCTACCTTAATTGATGCAAATCTATTCATGAGATTTATGCATGATCACTATTTCTATCTATGCTCTGCTGGTTTGATATGCCCATGATTTGTTTCCTACAGTACTTGACTAATGACTCTTTGTGAATAACCCAACTATAGTGCTTTAATTGCTTTCAAACATAAAGTGGGTGGTAAGTGTTGCTTTATGTGATAACCATACATGACTTAGTTAAGAAATGGGAATCTCACTTATAAGATTTTCTCAATGAATTGGGATCCTGTATGCAAATACATGATGTCTATCTTTTCATTTTTCCCTTTTTAGGTCCACTCTTGAAATCTCCTAAGTGGTTGAAGAGGTCACTAGTTGGTGTCAGTTTTGGATTTGGAGGAAAGCTTGCTTCATTTCAGCCCGGTACATTGTCATAGAGTGATGTTGGCTCTTTTGAGGTAGAGTACAATTTATTCTTTGGTACATGTCATTAATATGATATATGGTCTTTTTTTTTGCTATTTTCATAGGTATATATACACAATCTCATTACCGAGGATAGCCTGGTGCTTCATTCAATAGAGTTTGAAGCTGCAATAGAAAATGGTGAAAAATCATCATTGCGAGCTTTGTGCGATAAGAAGTTTGAGGATTCTCGGTTACTTATTTGTAGATACTTTTTGAATGGGATTAATAACAATTTACATTCATTTGTATTGTTTCACTTGCAAATTTTTGATTTTTGCATTGATTTATTTTGGAAGAAGAGAGGGAGACATGGAATTTCCTAAGAGTCATGTTTGAAGATGAAGGAAATGCTAGGACAAAGCTACTTTAGCACCTTGGATTTCAAGTGCAATCAACAAAGAATCAAGACTTATAGGAAGCTCAATCTGCCAACATTCATGATATTAGTAGTGAAATAATCAACAATGCCACTCTTGATGATACAACACAATTAGATCCATCAGTTCAATCAAAAGGTGGACAAGATGTTACATCCCCCAGAGACAATGGCGAGGAGTTTTTTGATAATTTGTACAGACTGAAAGAAGATTCCTCACTTCCTCTCACTGAAAATGATTTTTTTGTTGGGAAGGATACCCTAGGCAATGGAGAAGAGGTGCAACATGAAGCTACTAAAGATTCAATTGAATACTAAGAATGCGATGAAGCCATTCAAATTTATTTAGTTGTTGGTGATTATAAGGGAGCACTCATGCAATGCCTGTTAGTAAACAAGATGGCAGATGCACTTCTCATTGCTCATGTTGGGGGGAGTTCTTTACGGGAGAAAACTCGTGATGAATATTTAAGAAAAATGAATTGTTCCTATCTTAATGTTATGCTTCTATACTAATTGCATGGCATTTGCAACATCTTAAATTCTTTTAATGTTTTATGTTTTATCATCCTTCTTGTATTCAACTATCTGGATTTTAGAAGGCTAACTAGCTTTGTTTATCTAAAATATATTTCTTTCTATGGAATATTTTCTGAATTAACACTATTAGTGTAGGTGGTTTCTCCTATGGTCAATAATGATCTTATTCGACTTGTGAACAATAGGCCTTTGAAATCCTAGAAAGAAACTCTTCCTTTACTTTGTACACTAAGTGTTTTTTCCCACAAAAATCAGTTAAACAGAAAATTATGTAAATTGGATAATGCAATTTTTATTTGGAGAAAATTGCACTTGACAATAAGTTTTTTTTATAGCTCATTTCTAATTTCTGTGAGTTGTAGTTTGAATATTTTGATATAATGAGAAAGCATACAAATTTATGCATTGTATCATACATTTGTGTATAGTATTTTCAAACATTTATCATGCTTGTATGATAGATACAAGACTTGGACATAAAACAGTCTTGGAAGGCTAATTTTTTACTTAAGACTTGGAGGACTCGGCACAAACTTGGTAGGCTGACTTTTTGAATTGGATGTTGAAGGTAGGTTTTCAAATAAAATAAACCCTACCCCATAGAGTGATGTGTGTTTTCCATTATATTTTCATTGAATGCTCTTGGAAAAGAAATGAAATTAGCTATGATGGATTTTTGTTCACTATTGCAAATTGATTCTAAGTTTTCTTTAAGAGGCTTGGGGTTGTAAAATCAAAGGGGTTTCTTGTAGTCAACAGAGAAATAAAGTCAGACCTTGAAGAGATTGTAACAAAGATGTGATAATCACAAAGCACAAGGTTCAAAGCAATGAGATCATAATGTAAAAACAAAAGAGAAAAAATATTTTTTTATCAGAACAATGATTTTAAGGATTGACTATGAAGAACAATCATCATAAGATAGCAGTGAATACAAACAATGGCAGTGTCAATGAGTTATCAATACAGTGAATAAAGAGTTCCAATTTTCAATGCATGATAATAGTAGTCCAAGGCATGCAAGGGATAGGAATGAAAGACAATATATAGAGGTAAAATAGTTGCAAATGATCACTGTTATATCAAAGCATACGAGTGTTAGAGGATCATAGCAAAATGAAGGAGATAATAGCAGTTGTTATGAATGCCATGTGACACGATATCATGCAAAAAGAAGATGTAAAAGACCATGGAACAGAGTGAAAAGGGGTCAAAGTCAATGAGACTCATTCAATGTGAAAGAGCATTATCATTATATCAGTGAAAGCACAAGATTGTAACAACAATGAAGCAATGGAAAGCAAGAACAGTATATGCAACATCAAGATCACTGTCATAAAGGATGAAGATTAGCATGAGGTTTCAGGATTCAAGATTTCCACTTACCTTTAGATTGTAACCTTGTTTAATGTTCTTCCCTTTCTTGAATGATACTAGTGTTGCAACTCAGAAAACGTTGCTCAACAAGCTCTGGCATTACAAAAATGGAAACCACCACTCTTTGCATTCAATGGTTGTTTCCTTCGTTAGACTTGCAATTGGAAAACCTTCAAATGCGCATGGGAGTTGAAATACCAAATTGTTGATTAAACTTCGAAACTTCCCTCCAACATGAAATCACAATGTTTTATGAAAAAAATCAAACTGCCTGAGATTCCCTCCAAATGCATACACGACCCAATCGACCAAGGCACCAAAAATACCCTTTTTTAAAAAACAATTTGTCTACCAAAAATACCTATTGCTAAAATGCACCAAAAAAACTATTGTGTGGAAGGCATACAAAAATTAATCTTCATTTTTAGGGAAAAAAATTCATCTATCTACATTGCCATTTTAATATAGGTTGTGAAAATTAAGATAAGCATGATGTGCTCCTAAAATTACCAGAGTTCAAACTTGTATAAAAAATAACATCTATAAAAATGATCCACACACAATTGATTTCATAGATTATAAAATAATTCTATTTTTAAATCATATTTTATTAGTGAAATTGACCACAATTGCTCTTTGATACATTTGACATGCTAACACAATAGGAAAATCAAACTAGCTTCAAATCATAGTTAAAAACATTAACGATTCATTAACATAATGAGTAATAAAAGTTAAAGAATGTAAACGTTTATAAATTTTTTTATAAAATATGTGGACTTAAGACTGTACCGAGAGGCAATGCCTTCAATGCGATAGGTATTTTTGGTGCACCAAGCAACCTAGGTGGCCAAATGGCCCGCTTAGGTAGGGGTCCCATGAGGAGGGCTTAATTAGCTCTATGGATTATGATCAAAATCGAAAGAAAAAAGAATAGAGGAGTAATAGTCATTTATTTAGTCATTTTTATTTGTCTGATATTAGTCATTTAGTTGTGATTTTACCCAATGACCAAATTAGTCACTTATAAATGACCAAATTAGTCATTTATTTTCAAGATAATACTAGTGTTAGTCATGTGACTAAAAGTTTTAGTCACGTAGTCATTTATTTTCCAAATTCTACTAGTGATCCTACAATATCAAGGGCATATATTCAAAATCAAAATAGAGAGATTATGAAATATTTTGCACAAATTGACATTAATAGTGAAGTGACTGAGCTCAGTAGCAAATATACTTAGAATTTGATGCCATCTTTGCAATCATTCACAAGAGCTCGACGTGCCAGAGACAAGGGAATTCAAGGAAGAAGACTCTGTAGCTACCATTCTGTTTGGTAAGTTTATAGAAACCCTTCATAGCAAGTGTACAAGTGTTGAATTTTCTCAATTCTGAAAGTAGATGCTTAAAAGGGTTAGGTAGAAGTAAATTTTACATCATGCCACCTAAAAGGAGTGAACATGCAAGTAAAAAACAAAAATCCACAACCCCTAAAAGAAAGAAAAGGCCTCTACAACAATCCATATTAGATGTGTTACCTAATTCAACAGATAAAGGATTCAAAAGTGTATTTAGAGACGTAGCTCATGGGTGCAAAGATGCAATTATTCCTACCTCAGGGTGGGATTTATTCTAGTATTTTTATGATAAGAGGGATTGAAAGATTCTAGTTTTGAATCTTTGGGCTTTAGATTTTACCAAGCTAATAGTCCCAAACATCTTTATAGATGTTGAGTTTATTAGAGTATTGGCACAACGTTATCACCCTGCCATTACAACTGTGAGAATTTCAAATGGCTCACCATTAGTATTGTTCACTAAATCAACAATTGGAAAGTGCTTCATTTTGAATAAAAAATCCATCACTAAGGTCAACTAGTAAGAAAAAAGAATGGACTAATCAAGCCTCTTAGGAATTCATCTTGGGTATCAAATTTAGTACCAGTAAGAAAAAAGAATGGAGATATAAGGTTGTGTGTAGATTTTTGAAATATAAATGTTTCATCCCTCAAATATAATTACCCACTCCCAAATTTTTGGTATGTGGCGAATGATCATGCTATACTATACACTCTTTATGTATCCTTGCGGGGGCTCGGGGCTGGGCGAGGTTTCGAGGGTGGCAACCCCCAAGAAATTTTTTTTTCTTGTTTTTTGCTTCGTCATCGACAAAAGAAAAAACTGACTTTGTAAAACCCTAATTTTGGAAGCTTCTAAAAGCTTGCTATAAGCAATTGGGATGGGAGTTGCAGTCGGGAATTATTAGCAAGATTGTAATATGTTTTACACTAGATAATAAAATCATTGGATGGCTGCAATTTTGTGGATGTAGCCCAAATTGGGTGAACCACATTAAATTCTTTGTGTTGTCTTGTTTCTGCTATAATTTTTTGTGTGCTTTATTTCTTTGTTTTATTGATCAAATCTGCATTTAACTGTTAGATATCTGCCTTCTAATCCTAACACAAAAATGGAAGCAATGTTGCAGAGAGTGACAGGATGTGAACTTTTATCCATGATGGATGGGTTCTAATGCTATAACCAAGTCAAGGTTAAGGAATCAGAGTAGTATAATATTGCCTTTACTACATGATTGGGAACTTATGTGTATGTGAGAATTCCATTTGGCCTTACAAATGTCAATGCTACTTTCCAAAGGGCCATGGATGGGCCATGGATGTAGCCTTTGCAGACTTGATTAAAATCATAATGGTTGTTTACCAAGATGACTTAATGACATACTCAAAGAATGTAGATGATCATTGTATGCATCTAGACAAGACATTCATCCAAGCTTGAGTATGGGATATCTTTGAATCCTAAAAAGTGTCATTTTACTGTAACCGAAGGGAAATTACTAGGACACATAGTTTACAAGGAAGGAGTCAAAATTGATCCAGAGAAAGTGGAGGCCATTGATAAGATTCCTATCCCTAAAATTGTGATGGCTATCCAATCCTTCTTTGGACAAATCAACTTTTTCAGAAGATTCATCTCCAATTTTTCTGAAATTGTAAACCTATATCAAAAATGTTGAAGAAAGGGGCACTGGGTGATTGGAAATATGAAGCCATAGATGCATTTGTTTCAATAAAAAGAGCCATCAAAGAAGCCCCTGTATTAAATGTTCCATATTTTAGTAAACCCTTCTAGATCTTCTCTTTTGCACCTTACCATATTGTTGCTAAAGAATGAAGAGGGGTATGAGCAACCAATCTCATTTTTTAGTAAGTCACTTCAAGGAGCTGAATTAAAATATGATGCCACAAAAAAGAAAGCTTATGCACTGGTAAAACTAGTGAAAGCATTTAGGCCATACCTAGTAGGGGCACAGGGGATTTCTTATATGTCAAATGCAACAGTTAAGGATGTTTTCATATAGAAAAAAGTCACAAGAAGTGGATGTAGGTGGATTAATAGAATTAAAGAATTCAACATTGACATCCAAATTACAAAACTTGTTAGAGGGCAATGTATAGAAAATTGATGGCTGAATCCAACTTGGAAGCTGCTCAAGTGTGTAACATTGAAGAACGTAAGGATATGATTTCAAGAATTGGACACACACATTGGTATACAGATATAGACTATTACCTCAAACATATGAAGTTCCCTGATCATATGAATGATAATCAAAAGAGAACATTGAAACTCCAAGCATCAAAGTAGGTTTTTATAAACGGTGATCTGTTTTGGAAAAATAAGGAGTGCATCCTATTGTTATGTCTAGATGAAGGACAAACAGAACAAACCTTGAAAGCAATGCATGAAGGTGTATGTGGATGTCACTTTTCAGCTAAGACCACTGCACATAAGATATTGAGAGCTAGTTACTATTGGCCAAAGGTCTTTGCAGATGCTCATAAATATGTAAGTGTGAGGCATGCTAGAAATTCTCTAGAAAATTGAAATATCAGGGAGCTTTACCTTTAAGACCCATGCAAATTGAAGCAAAATTTTACCAATGGGGTATTGAATTCATAGGAGAGATAACAAATAAATCAAGTAGGGGGCATAGATGGATACTTGTAGCCATTGACTACTTTATTAAATGGATTGAAGAAATCCTCACCAAGAAATCTACGAGTAAAGTAGCGATCAATTTCTTGCTAGAAAACATCATCACAAGGTTTGATGTCCCTGTTAGATTAATCACAGATAATGGGATGTGCTTTAGATTTGATGAATCAATAAATTTTGTGAATCCTATGGCATAGTGATTTCTTATGCTTCCCCCTATCACCCTCAGGCTAATGGGCAAGATGAATCTAGTAATAAGAGAATTGTGAAGATAATTAGAAGTATGCTTGACAATAACAAG